>RSEE01000148.1:0-119159 GCA_003971905.1 Moniliella sp. 'wahieum' | reverse complement strand
ACGTTTGGTCGGGCCAACCGAACCGGAGACCGAACCGGAAGCCGAAACGGAGGCGGTAGGTGTGGGACTGAGAGGTCCAGGCTGCGCGCGTCGCATTCGCAGTCGAGATGGACGTGGAGGAAGTCAAGGGCGGGTGCGAATGCGGGTGGAGGGCAAGAAGCGACTCAAGTCTTCGTCCAACACCATCTCAGCGCGGTCCGTGGCGGATCCCTGTGCGGGCGAAAAGTGGGTAAGGTGGAGCACGAGAGCCGGGTCCCAGGGCACCAAGCCGCCCAGAACAGGTTCCGTGTCGGAGCGCAGCGTGGCCGGCACGTCGATCGCGCACTGGCTTCCGGGCGGCGGCGGTGGGGGGAACGCGCCAGTGGGACTGCTCGCGGTCGCCGTGGTGGTCGCCGTGGTGGTCGCGGTGGCGTGGCGGTGGCGGTGCCGGGGGCGGTCGAAGAGGAGGGGGGGAGCGAGGGCCGGGGCGGGGAGCACGACGGTGGGCAAGAACGGGTAAGTGTGGCCGTTGCGGAGGTAACACAACGGACACACAACACGACGACTTGAAAGTACGCATGGTGTTGACGGTACTCATGGCGGTGCTGACGCTTCCCGTACCCGAGGCCGCTGGACACAGGCCAAATGGAACCGCACCGCACACAACCCACACCCAACCGTCTCGCCCCGCCCGCGTCCCTGGCAGACACACATACCAAATGGCTCATCGCCTCTTCAGCAAACACGAGACGCGCCTTATGTGCGCGCGGTGCCCACGCCACGCTGGGCACCGGGGCGTAGCTGGCCATCGCGCTGGGCGCACGCACCACGGGGGGGGAGAGCGTGGCGGCGCGAGCGCGGGCGTGTGCATGAGCATGTGCATGAGCATGCGGATGAGCATGGGGATGGGGATGGGGGTGCTGCGGATCGCCGAGCAACGCGGCGGCCAGCGCGTCGGCGACGGGCAGCGGCGCGCCGTCGAGCAGCACGACGGCAAGAGCAGGGCCTGACGAAGGACGTGGGTGAGATGTTTACGGGACGTGGATCCCGAGCTGGGTCCCGTAGATCCCGCAGTGGGCGGGTCGAGGGACGAAGGCAAAGGCATGGCGCGCAACGACGCCGCGAGCGCAGCAGCGCGCGACCCAAAGTAGTACGCGCGGATGGAGCAGTGACGAACGACGAACAACGCCGGAGGAGGGAGGGCGAGTGTACGCAGCGCGTCTTTGGACCGTAACATACGCTCCGCTTGAGGGGGACTAACGTCCAACCCAAACTGCTGACTCGCACGCGCATCCAAGTCCACCAAAGCGGGCATGCGCACCGCCGTGCGCGCGCCCACTACCCGTCGTAGCGCACCGCCATCGCACACTTCGCACACGTACGGCGTGCCTGGCACCACCGCCGAGGGTGATGCGTCGCCCAGCATCCCGCCGCGCGCGCAGGCCGTGTGGAACGCCGTGTCGCACACGCGGCACACGACGCCCTGCGCGCCGTCCAGCACGACGGGCGCGAGACGCGTGCAGAGCGGGCAGAGCGTCGGCGGGGCCGTCTCGGCCGCGTCGTGCTGCAGCGCGAGGCGCACGCGATCCGCAAAGCGCTGCAGCGTGCCGGCCGCGTCGGGCGCAGCAAACACGCGGACGGCAGCAGCTGTGCCGTGAGCGTCGCGAGAGCCGTGGCGAGCCACTCGTCCGAGCGCGCTAGGGCTGCCTCGACGCGCTGGACCGAGGGGGACGTGACGCCGTGCGCATGGGCGCGGTCGACAATGTCCCGTGCCTCGTCGAGGCGCGCTTGCCACCCAGCCGTGCGTCCAGGAGGACTTTTCCTCGATGGGCTGGGCCCCGACACGGCACGCGCAAGTACCGCGCTGCGGTCTTGTCTCCTGCTCCGTCAGCAGGATAATGTCCTTCTCCAACGACGTGACGACCCTCAGGCGGTCCTCCACTTCCCGCCGCAGCTCCCCCGGCGCAGCGGTAAGCACGGCGACCGGCACGCTCGTCAGCGCCCGCAGCTGCGCCAGCGTGATCGGCAGCTCTTCCAGTGCCGCCTCGGCCTTGGCCGCCCACGTGCCGGCCGGGTGGTTGCGCGACTCGGGCACGAGCACCGGTGGTGCCACCCCGACGGCAGCGGCGTCGCCCAGTCGTCAGAGTCGTCGTCGTCGTCGGTGTGCCTGTCGTCGTTGTCGGTGGTGGCGGTAGCAGTGGGCGGTAGAGGGGCTACTACTGATGCTGCTGCTGACGACGACGACTTGGTACGTGTCGACTTGGTTTTGGCAGGTTTGGTCCGCTCTGGCTTGGCGTCACCAGAGTGAAGTTTACCGCGCTCGCGTTTCGGAGCCTGGTCGAGCCGCTTACCCCCCGGGCCCTCGTCCGCCGCATCCTCATCGACATCGTCATCGTCATCATCCTCATCCTCATCATCCTCATCGTCATCCTCATCATCGTCCTGCTCCTGCTCCTGCTCCTGGTCCACTTCCTGGAGCTTATCCTCGCCCTGGCCATTGGCCTGCAGAGGAGCATCCTCCGTCAAGCCACTTTGGAAGAGCTGTACGATCGCCGGGTCGAGCCCTTTCCCATCCTCTTCTTTCCACGTGTGAGCGAGGTAAGCAGCGACGCGCGCTGCGCCACGCAGGGCAAACGGTTGTTGGGCCAATTTGTGCACTAAGCCTTTAGCCCCTTCGCGCGAGACAGGACTCGTATCTTGTGCGTCTTGCTCCGCAGGCTGGCTGCCCCAGACAACGTGGATGAACTTGGCCAGTTCACGCTCCAGTTGCTGTGCGGGCGGGATGAGTTGTTGGAGCTGCGTCAGTTCCTCTAGCTCGACAGGTAACTGTGTGCCTGACGCCACTAACGCTTCGGCCCTAGCGACTGTTGGCACGCGCTTGCCCCTGCCGGTCTTGGCCTTACCCTTTCCGCCTTTGGCTGCACTTTTGCCCTGCCCCGTGTTCGTTGGCGCAAGGGCAAGAACAGTCGAGGATGGTTACCTTTAGCCGAGATCACGCGCGCAGCCTTGCGCCGCCACCGCTCGACTTGGTGGAGGAACCGTGTGAGCTGAGCGACTTCAGGATGTGCGCTGGAACACGACGCGCTTGTTCCCTCAAAGCCTGGAGCTGCTGTACCGTCGGTGTCGGTGTAGCCTGTAGCACGGAACGGTAATGGCGTACCCAGGCACGCGATACCCGCGCACGCGCTTCCACCGCCGCAACTTGCCGACGCAGCACGCCGCTGGGTAGACTTGCCTCAGCACCACGGTGCGTGGGCCAGATAGCACGCTGGGTGCCGACCCAGATGAGGATGCGGATGCGGATGCGGGTTCGGACGTAGGGGAGCGTACAGCGATGGGAGGTGGGTGTAGGACCAGTGCTCCCACGTCGCGAGTGCGATCGCGCCGGGCGGGGGGAACTTTTTGGAGCTGGGCAGGCCAAAGACCCAGGGCGCATGTCCATGCAGGACGTGAGGCGGGGCGTCGTGGCCGAAGGCGAGGCCGAGGGGGAAGACGAAGGAGAGGACGAAGAAGAAGACGAGGAGAATGCCCGTTGGGCTTCATCAAACAGCGGGTCGTTGTCTGCCAACTCGACCGAGGTGAGGTACGTGGAGCACTT
This sequence comes from Moniliella sp. 'wahieum', assembly GCA_003971905.1. Classification (NCBI taxonomy): domain Eukaryota; kingdom Fungi; phylum Basidiomycota; class Moniliellomycetes; order Moniliellales; family Moniliellaceae; genus Moniliella; species Moniliella sp. 'wahieum'. The sequence goes on along the minus strand of RSEE01000148.1, from coordinate 115,582 downwards.
GCACAGTGCGCAGAACCGTGGCACTTCGTCCTCTACCCTTGGTGCACAGACATCGACAAGTGAGTGTAGGTGGTCGTGAGCGAGTTGGCGCATCCGCTGGCGCCAGAGCAGTTCGTGCGTGACCAACGCCTTGAGTGGCGGGAGGAGCCAGTAGGCCGTGTCGAACGTGAGGTCGAACACGCCTGCGGCCCAGAGGACCTGGTCGTGAGAAAACGCTGGCTGCCGGACGATTTGGCGGTAGGTCTGTACGCACTCGCTGCCCATATCGATCCAGTCGGGCAGGACAAAGTTGACGGCCTCGTTGAGGTTGAAACCGTGGTTGTTGAAGCCAGCATGGAAGGCCTTGGGGAACGTGACGACAAACTCGCCTGCGCGCTGGTTGACGGCGCACACGTCCACCCCTTCAGCGCGCAGCTGTTCAGGGCTAAAGAGCGTAACGAGTTGGTAGAGTATGTCCGGGTTGCCCTCGAGCAAGTCGGGCGCGTACTTCTGCACGGCCTGGTGGAACTTTTCTGCGTGCGCGGCTGGCACGCCGTACCACGTCTTGGTATGTCCAAAGTGCTGGTAATTGATCGAGTAGGAAAAGTGGTCTTCCATGTGCCAGCAGAACGCGGCGAACAGCATGCCGACATAGACGAATGGCGATGTCATGCCCGCTACGCCGGACTGGACGTAGCGCAGCAGACTTCCATCGAGCATCGGGAGTACGTTGAGGTTCCATGGATCGCGCGCATGCGGTCGAGAGGGTGCGACTCGAGCGTCGGCGCTGGTCCACCATGGATAACCGCATCGATGTCCGCGCCATACTCGACCTCGACCGTCTCCTTCTTGGAGCTGGTCAGGCGCCAAAACTCATTCTCCACATCCGCCTCGACGGGACACACACCAACCCCGGCAACGGCTGGCGTAACGACGTGCCACCCTCACTGATCTGGTTGGGATGACGCGTCCACCACGCACGACGAAACTCCTCGGACCGACGGTAAAACGAGTAGAGCGAGTGCGTGTCGCCCTCGTTAAACCCAAAGTCTTCCTTGAGCACTGCCAGACACTCGTCGCAGTACCATTCCCGTACGGCACCGACTCCACACTTGGGCGAGAGACAGTACAGGTGGAAACCGCGGTCACAGTCGTCACACAGTAACATGTGCTCCGCATCTTCCCCACTGCCACATTGCGTGCAGAACAAGTGCTCCAGGTCCAACGACTTGCGCGCCGGCGCTGCCGCTGCCGCAGCGGCCACGTGGCGAGACGCTTTGCCATGCGCCTTGCCGTGCGCTTTGCCCTGCGGTGCCCTTACCCGGCGCGGCGCGCCCGACCCTGCGGATTCCGCCACTGCCGCCGCTGCGGGCGGGGCAGTAGCAGTAGGAGCAGCAGCAGCAGCAACAGGGGCAACGGAAGTCAGCCCGCCCTCCTCTGGCAACGGGGTCTGGCCCGCCCGGATCTTTTCGCGCCACAGTTCGTACGGGGCGATGATTTTGCGGTACGAGACCTTGACCTGCTGAGAGAGCGGGTTGGAGACGTTTTTAGGGTAGCCGAGTTTACGCGTAATGTCGGTCCATTGGCGGTTCCGTGACACCTCGTCAAACCCGCCCCCGTTCTGCACGAGTACCTTGAGCCGGTACAGGTCCAGCCCTTCGCCACGCAGGATCGGGATGGTAAAGTCTCTGGAGCGGGTGGCATGGAACTTGTGCAGTTGGTGGACGTAGTGTTGGCCCGTGCGCACTTCAGCAGGCAGGTCGCTGAGCCGCTGCACACGCGTCGCGAAGCGGAACCGCTATGAACAGGGGCGAAAGGGTCAGAAACGTTCCCTAAGGAGAAAAAAAATGGAGGGGGGGGGGGAGGAGAAGGAAGAACATAGAAGAGATGAACGTACCTGCTGTCCAGGACAAAGTTCATGTCCCATCCTTCGGGGGGGACGATCTTGCAGATCCCGTAGGCGGCGGCGTCGCCGCCGGTCGGGCTGGCGATCTGGCGAATGTACTGCATGGGGTTGGCGAACTCGGCGGGAGGGGAAAACACTGGGGCCTCAGGAATGCCCATGGGGCGCTCGGCAGGCTTGGAAGAGGAGGAAGAGGAGGGGGGGGGGCGACGCGCAGGCGCAGTGGGGATCTCGTGCATGGGCAACGAGGGCTCAGGCTTGATGCGCGGGTACTTGTGCACGGGGTGGTGCTCCGTACGCACATCGCAGTTCTTGGCTGGCCGGCGCTTGATCAGCTCGTCCTTCGGCGGCGTCCAGAACTGGCGCGAAGACGTGGTGTGCGGGCCCGAGTAGAAGCGCTGCCGCGCAGCCTTGATGTTGGTGGCGACCATGCGGCGGTGGTGGGCGAGCTGGTCCGCGGGGCTGGGCGCGCCGGGCGAGGCCGATGCGGACGCGGGTGCCGAGGCGGACGCAGCTGTGGGCGTGGGCGCGGGCAGGGGGGCACGGGCACGGGCACGGACGCCGATGCGGATGCGGAGGAAGGCAGGGCGGGCGGGAAGGCGGTGATGAGCGGCTGCTCGTCGCTGGAGGCAGCGCTGGAGGACGCGGCGGGAGGCCGGGCGAGGGCGCGGAGAGGCCATGGTGGCGACGGCGCCGCGGGGGGGGCGACGGCGGCGGTGGCGGTGGTGGTGGTGGTGGCGATGGCGGCCCTAGGCGAGAGAGAGATGGTGGTGCGGCGGTGGATCGCACGGCCGAAGGAGGCGCCCCAGGCAGCATTCCGCCCCGGGGCGGAAGCGCATTTCAGCCTTCCGCTGGATTCCGCCTGTGGGGCGCACGTGACATGTGACACCACATCACACTCCCCCGTGGATGTGCAGTAGCAGAGGTATCAATCCATCACCAGTGTACTATGCAACCAACCAACCCCCTAGCAACACCACCCCCACCAAGAACACCCCCCCACCAAGCGGAGCACCGTGGGCAACAGCATCAACGTGGGCAAGAGTAACAACAGCAACAAGAGCAACAAGAAGAGCAGAGCGGAGCAGGGTCCACCGAAGGGGGAAGAACAAAACACACCCCACCCGACACACAAAAGTACAACCCACGTCCACACACATACAAACGCCCTACTCCAAATCAAACCAAAACAAAACAAAAACAAACAACGCAAAGAAAAGCCAACACCACAGGCCGGTCGGCCCCGACGGGCCTTGGGGTGTCTGGGCCGGCGGGAGGACATCGCACATCCTACGCTGTCCGTCGTACTCGCCGGACTGGGTACGGGGTACGAGGTCCTGGGTACGGAGTACTGGGTACGAGGTACTGGGTACGTCGCCAGTCCCACCGCTCCCCCCTCACCCGTCTCCTGCGCGTGTCCGGCCGCCGTCGCACGACCACGACGCACCCACGCCAGCGGAGAGACGTCGGACGGTGCGACGTGCATCTGATACGTGCATCTGGCACGTGGATCGGGCACGTGCACCTGGGAGGTGCATCTGGGACGTGGATCTGCAAGGTATGTGGTAGATCTGGGTCCAAGTCCCATGTCCCACGTGGCACATGCACATTCACGTGTCCGACCCAAACAAACCGACCGCACCGACACGCACGCCTTGGCATCATCCCCATCCTTCACATCCTTCTCATCCGCCGCATCCCTCAATCCGTCTCATCCGTCGCGTCCGTCGCGTCCGTCGCGTCCCTCTCTCCGTCCCCTCCGGTACGGGCATCACGTCGTGCGCGGCACCGCTCCTGGGAAACCCCTGGGCGGGGGGGAGACGTACGGCGCGGGGTCCGTCCCACCGCCAGCGGGAGCGGTCCCACCGCGATCCGAGGGAGCAAGACCGTGGGGGGGCAGACCACGAGGGCAACACCGACTCTGTCGGTACCGCTTCCGGTGGCAGTGGGGGAGGCAGAGGCGGTGAAGCGTACGTCCAACTCGACCTAGCCGGGGCCGAGCGTACCAGACCAATTTGCCGTACGCACGTCCGACCTGACGGCGGGGCGGACGTGCAGGTACCGCACTGTCCTCCGCACGGCCGGGCCTGCTCGTCCCTTCCTCCCCGTGTGGGGTCCCGTGTGGGTCCCCGTGTGGGTTCCCGTGTGGGTTCCCGTGTGAGTTGCCGTGTGGGTTGCCGTGTGGGTTGCCGTGTGGGTTGCCGCGTGGGTCCCCGTCGGCAGTCCAATCCCAGTCCCAGTCTCTGGTGTAGTCTCCGCCCGCGGTCTGAGTCCCGTCCCAGTCGTGGGGTCGGTCAGGAGCACCCGCACCTACACCTGCACCTGCACCTGGAGCGTACCGATCCACATGCACAGGGCCACGGGGAAGTGGGAAGTGGGTGTGGTACGTCTCATCTTGGCCCCTATCCCTATCCCTGTCGGCGGAAGCGTACGTGTACGCGTCCCCGTCAGCGGGTACGTGCCCGTGCCCGTGCCCGTGCCCGTGGGTGTGAGTGTGCGATGATCGTGGGGGGTCCGTTTGGGCAAGACATGGATCGGGGGAATCCACCTCGACTTTACTGCTCTTATCACTCCCACTCCCACTCCCACTTGCACTCCCACTTGCACTGGCACTCGTTTTCCACTCGCACTCGTTTTCCCACTCGTTTTCGATTCGCGCGTCCGGTACGTTCGCACCCCGCCAAACCCCCCTGGCTCCGGAGTCACCCGATGCGCCTGAGGTACCGGATACGCTGAGGTACCAGATGCGCCTGACTGGCCCGAGCCGGAGGTGCCGGGGGGTATCGCGTGTGCCGTCCCGCGCGCCGAGGTAGGTCGGTGGCGGTGTAGCTGCCCAGTGGGAGCGGGAGTGGGGGGTAAGGCGCGTGCAGCGCCCTGTGCGAAAGGTCGTGCGAAAGGTCGTGCGATAGGTCGTGAGGGGGAAGCGCAAGTGAGCTGCGGTGAAACGTGGTGAGGATACGAGTACGAGTATGGATGGGGAGGGGGAGGGGGGTAGGTAGGATGAGTTGTGCACCGGGTAATGTCGAGGCTGGTGCGTGGTAGTGGTGGGCGAAGAGGATCGTCCTGCGGACAATAAGGTAATGCGTAATCCCTATCCTTGTCCTTGTCCTTGTCCTTGTCCTTGTCCTTGTCCTTGTCCTTGTCTTCGTCTGTATCCTTTTCCGTGTCCGGGTGGGTGTGCGTGTGCGGGTACGTGTGGGTGTGGGTGTCGGGAGCTGGGTAGGCGTACGCGTACGCCCCGGGATCGGGATAGGGATAAGCATCGGGGGGAGAGTGGGAAGTGTGGTACGTGCCATGCGGGTTGGCAGGTTGCGGTTCGGGGAGTTCGATCCCGGAGCACGCGACGGACTGGCCCGGGTACGACTCGGCGAGGCTGTGGCGGCGGAAAGAGCGTGACCGTGACCGCGAGCGTGACCGCGACTGCGATAGCGATAGCGAGTGGTCGGTAAACGATCCCGTACGTGTAGCAGCAGGATAGGGTTCTGCGTCGTGAGCGTGCTGAGCCTGGTCCTGTTCGGTGATGAGGATACGGACAACGATGGCAGCCTGGATGATCTGGATAAAGTTGGCTGCGAAAAAGGCGTTTTGGACGCGGAGCCAAATGATGCCGAGCAGCATGAGCAGCAGGATGAGGACCAGGTACCCGACGCTGTGCAGTACCAGTCTGTTACCGCCGCAGGCAAACAACAGAAAAAGTGAGAAAAAGTGAGTTAGAACAATGAGGATTTGGATGCGCGCAGGAGGGGGTGGAGGGAGGGGGGTATCAAAAGACGATCAAGAGACGATCAAGAGACGGAGACGGGGGGGGGAGGAGTGCGTACTGGTGGATCAATTTGGAGAAGCCGTGGCTGTGGCTTGCAAGGCGACGGAGGGCCAAGGTGATGGTCAAAGCGCAGTACGCATCAAACAGGATCGACACGACGTAGTACCAAAACTCCATGTCGTGAGCGACGGCGACGGGCTGGGTAAGTTCCTCGGTGGCGGAGGCGAGGCAGACGCCGTGCACGGCAGTGTGGACCAAGAGCCAGTGAACTGGGCCTGGATCAAAAATACCCAACAGATCGCCACGTTGGCCAAAGAGTATGCCCAGTAGAGTCTGCATGGCCAGGCGACGTGCAGGTTGTTGGATCACCCCACGTACTACGGCGTTCGTCCGCCACGCCATGGCCACCACCGCACACGTGCTCAGCAGCACGTTCGTACCGCAGAACAGCACGCTCTGCAACGCACATTCAAAGTCTGTGTTGGATGTGCTCCACTGCGTAAACGCATCGTTGAACGCAAATACGATCAGGAGGTAGCGTAGCACCAGCGTCATAATTGGCGCAAAGTGCCATCGGAACGGTTTGCTGCGCAGCATCCGCCGCCATCTGCATCATCATCATCATCGTCATTGTCATGGTCATGGTCAGTATCCGAAGAAGAAGCAGAAACAGAAACACAAAGGTAGGATTTGGGGGCAAAAGAAAAAGGGACTCAAAAGAAGAAGAAGCACACAACGTACATCTGCACCTCGCTGGGGAACAAGACGCAGTACTCCCAAACGGCACAAAGATGGAAACCGTGTTACTGAGCACGGCCGTCTGCTGGGCAGGCAACCACATGACGATGGCCCACGTGTCGGGGTCGAGGCCATCGATGCGCACCAACGGGTCCGCCGACGCAGGCGTCCCGGCACGCGCACGCAGGCTGGAAAGGACCGTGCACTCGCACGCCGCAGGGTGGACATGCCAGAGAGAGGGGACAGGCTGCGGACCAACGCCGAGCGGCGTAGGGCACCTGTCGGAAGGAGGAGGAGGAGGAGGAGGTGGTGGTGGGGTGGTAGGGGAAGGAGTGGGGTGGTGGTGGTGGCGGTGGTAGTGATGGCGGTGACGGTGGTGGCGATGGCAATGGCAATGGCAATGGCGATGGCGATGGCGATGGCGGTGACTGGGCGGGGCTAAGCTCCAAGGCACTGGAGCGGAGGAGAGAGGGAGATCACTGTCACGCATCGCCTGCGCTCTGATTGGACGCACGCAGCTGATTGAGGTTAGGGTTGGCTATCGGCCGCCCTGCCAAGTAACCCTAGCGGGGGCTGCGGGGGCTTGCACCGGCCCAGGCACACACACACGCGCCGTGCTGGTCGCTATCTCACTACTAGTCGCCTTGTCTTCCGGATCGGAATATGGGATCCAGATCCACCGCCACCGCCCCGGCCGTTCCGTTTTCCTGCGGTATGCGCTATGGGGAACAAAGCCAAGTGTAGTGACTAGTGACTAGCGAGGGAGGAAGAGGGACGGGGTGATGGGAAGGTGATGCGTGCAACCAGCCTGTGACCGGAGTGTGATGTGCGCCGCAGCAATCTGATCATCAGATTAGGTCAGCGCTGCACGGAGGCGACCGGCATGCAGCCATCCGACGCACGCGCATCACCCACCGCCCTCACCCATCAACCCCCCCGCAGTGCTCAGCAAGCAAAGCACCCCCACCGCCACACCTCATCCTCATCCTCATCCTCTCCATCTCCATCCCATCTCCATCCCATCCCCACCACCCCCACGCCGCCGCCGCCATGGCTGCTGCCCATGCGCATGCCCCGCCCGCGCCCGACACTCGCCACCTGCGTCCTCGTCGTGCACGGCATGACCTGTGCCTCCTGTGTCGCCGTACGTCCCCTGCCGCTCCACCCTCCGTCCCCCCGAACCACGAACCGCTAACCCTCTCCCCCCGTTTGCGCTGCAGACGATCGAAGGCATGCTCCGCAGCCTGCCGGGCGTGCACGACGCCAGCGTCGCGCTCATCACCGAGCGTGCGCTCATCACCTACGCCGCCGACTCGGGCCTGGACGCCCGCCAAGCTCGCCGAGGATTGACGATATTGGGTTTTGAGGCCGAGCCTGCTTCGCTCCAGCCAGAGTCTGGTAGTCCGCCCACGGTACCGGGCTCCTCGGGCTCGGCTCGGGCTCGGGCTCAGGCAGCCAGACTGTCGTCCTCCAAGTCCACGGCATGACGTGTGCCTCCTGCAGCGCGACCATCCACAAGGTCTCGATGCCTGCCGGGCGTCGAGGAAGCGTCGGTCAACCTCATGCTCAACCAGGCGCGCATCCGTTCGACCGTGCCAAGGTGGCGGGCGTACGTGTGCTCGTAGAGGCAATTGAAGAATGGGGATTTGATGCGGTCGTGTACGACGAGAGCAATACGACCAGTTGCGGTCTTTGAGCCGCGTCGAAGAGGCTGTCAAGTGGCGCAGGTCGTTCTGGATCGCATTGAGCTTTGCCCTGCCAGTCATGCTGATCAATATGGTTTTGATGAAGGTCGCATGGGCACGCAGATGGTTGTATGGCAATTGTGGCCCGGACTGTTTCCTTAAGATCTGCTGGTCCTCGCACTCGTCCTCCCGTCCAATTTGGTTTGGGCGCTCAATTTTACCGCTCGGCCAAAGGCGCTCCGCCACGGCGCGGCCAACATGGATGTGTCTCGTGTGTTTGGCACAACGGCGGCGTTTACATTTAGTATCGTTTCGCTGTTGGTCTCGTTGTGGATCGGATGTCCTACCGACGCGTTGGCAGGCACATCAGCTGGCATGACCATGGCCGCTGCCACCGATCCACCACCACATCAACCACCGCGGCGCCTGGTATGGCGATGCCTCTGGCATGTGCATGCCGCCCGCTACGTTCTTTGATACCTCGGTGATGCTCATCACGTTTTGTCTCACTCGGTCGGTACCTAGAAACGCCAAGGGCAAAACGAGCGAATCCTTATCCGCTAATCAGTTTGGCCCCGAGCGTCGCGACGATTTACACGGATCCCACGGGTACCGGCGCGGCCGAAGGCAAATTGCCAGCGACCTGTTGCAAGTGGGCGATTTGCTCAAGGTCTTGCCGGGTACCAAGGTGCCGGCTGATGGGACGGTGGAACGTGGGGTGAGCGAGGTGGACGAGTCGATGTTGACGGGCGAGATTTGCCCGTGAGCAAGAAGCCCGGAGCGCGTGTGAGTGCCGGTACGGTGAATGGGGTAACGGGCACGTTGGATGTACGTGTGACGCGGGTGGGGAAGGAGACGGCGTTGGCGCAAGTCGTTTCTTTTTGGTGCAAGAAGCGCAGGCGAGCAAAGCTCCAATCCAAGCTTTGCCGATCGCGTCGCAGCGATCTTTGTTCCTGTCGTAGTGAGCTTGGCTTTGGGCACGTTTCTCGTCTGGATGGCTTTGGTGCACTGGATCTTACCGCCTACGCTACTCCCTTCCGCTTTTGTCACCGGAAGCATGTCCAGTACCATGGTCTGTCTCAAACTCTGCATCTCTGTCGTTGTCGTTGCGTGTCCTTGTGCTTGGGCCTCTCCACCCCCACAGCCGTCATGGTCGGCACAGGCACCGGCGCCCAAAAGGGATTTTGATCAAGGACGCTCCGGCACTCGAGGCAAGCCACTCCATTCGCCGCGTCTTGTTTGATAAGACGGGCACCTTCTGTCGGTCGCCTTTCGGTGCAGCACCTGGCCTGGGCTGACTCTGACTCCGACACCAACACGGACACCACCATGGACAACACTCTGCGTTACGATGCGCACCACACTACCGTCTTGGCTATGATCCATGCGGTGGAACGCTTATCGGAGCATCCGCTGGCCAAGGCTTTGACTGCCTTTACTGCCTCGCCCTCGCGCCGCGCACACCACCAACCCGAAACCACGGAGCAAGAGCAAGAAATCAAAGAACAAGAGCAGGACCCGGAAGGAATAGGAGCAGAACCCCGTGGAGAAGATGACAGTGCGCAGGTGATTCAATTTGAGTCGGTCCCTGGCGCCGGGGTGGTAGCTCAAGTACGTACGGCGCAGGACACGACCCACACGTTAGCCATTGGCACGCTGGCGCACCTTTCGCAGACCATGGCAGTCTGCGCCTGCTACCCTGCTCTCCTTTGCGCACAAGTACCAAACGCAAGGCCAGACGGTCGTGCACGTCGGCGTGGACGGCTCGGCGTGCTGCGCATTCGCCTTGAGCGATACACTCAAACCGGAAGCTGCTTTGGTCGTACGTCTCTTGGCTCAGTGGGGCATTCAGTCCTCCATGGTCACAGGCGACGCGCGCAGTACCGCCCTAGCTGTTGCGCGTCAAGTCGGAATCGACCAAAGTCACGTGTACGCCGCTGTGTCCCCCGCGGGCAAGGCGGCGTTGGTGCGCGAGTTGCAAGAGGACCACGTGTGGGACGTATCGGACGAGCCAGGGTCCTCCTTCTTTTCTTCTTCTGCTGGTGGAGCTGATGGCGATGCTGGTGCTGCTGGTGCTGCTGGTGGAACTGGTGATGCTGCTTCGCTCGCGCAAGCTGCGAGGCGGAGGAGGAGGGAACGCTGGTGCGGAGGCTGGGTTGCTTCGCCCATCGCTTCGCCCCGTGCGACCTTAGCCTTCGTCGGGGACGGGGTGAACGATTCGCCCCGCTAGCCTGTGCGGACGTCGGGATCGCCCTGGCAAGCGGGACGGACGTGGCGATGGAAGCTGCGGACGTAGTGTTGATGCGAAACGATCTACGCGAGTGGTAGCAGCCGTACTGTTATCCCGTCGCATCCTACGCCAAATTCACCTCAACTTCCTCTGGGCTACAGGGTACAACTTAGTGGCCATCCCGTTGGCTATGGGTATCCTCCTTCCCTGGGGCATTCACCTTCCTCCCATGCTAGCTTCCGCCCTCATGGCTTTCTCGTCCGTCTCGGTCGTCCTCTCCTCGTTGACGTTGCGATTCTGGCACAGACCGGATCAGCTCACTCAGCCCCTCCCACTCCCCCACGGGCAACAACAACAACAACAACAACAACAACAACAACAAAACAACAGGCGGGACTGCACCCAGATACGGCCGCTCCATGGGCACCTTGGTCGTCCGTCGCCTGGCGCACGTGGTTCCCCTGGCTGGCCAGCAGCAGCCCGCGCGGGTACGCCCGCGTAGCTGACGATGCTGATCCTGATGCTGATGGTGATGGGGATGCGGAGGGGACAGGTGGAAATGCGCGCGCGCTCCGACGTGCGTGCCTGACCGCGAGATGGGTCCAGTGTCTTGAGAAGCTTGAGTGTCCCATGTGTCCCGCTCGTCCTCCCTCGCCCCTCGCTGAGACGGGGCACGTGGGTCTCGTTTCGCTGGCCTCTTTGCCTCGCTGGGTATTGCCTGTCTGCCTGTCTGCCTGGCTGCCTGGCTGGACGTCTGCCCGGTGGACGTCTGCCTTGCCGAGTACGGTCGATGGCGGATGTATGGTGGGCAGACTGGGAGAGCCAAGGTAGTTGAGTTTAGGATGCTGGCCCTCTTTTCTTTGCGTTTACGGTTACCTCCTTTCTTCCCTTTCTCCCTGATGGGATGGGGGTAGGGTAGGCGTAGCCTTGGCTTGTTACACAACTATGCATCTTACCCCCAACACAGTATACTCCCTCCCTCCCTCCCTCCCTACCTTCTTACCTACCTACTTTCCTACCTCCTTACCTACCTATAACCCTACCTTCCTCCCTCCTTCCCTACTACCTACCTACCGAATTGGTTACGCTGTTCCGTTCCCTCCCGTCACCCTATGGTCTTGGTGCTATGCATCCTTCTGATATGCGCCCAGCGTCCAGCGTCCAGCGTCCCATGTCCGCTTCAGACAGTACTTTTTTTTTTCCCCCTCTCTATGTGGCCTTGGTAGGCTTGTTGGTGGCCTTTTTTTTTCCTGTTTTCTTTTGCCCTCGTTCTCCGCTCTTTTACTGTCCCCTTTTCACCGACTATGGCTCTCTCGGTCTTTCTCTTCTCTCTCTCTTTGAGGCGGGTGACTGGCGTGTCTCGTTAGGGCCTCTTGTCCCGTTCTCTCTCTCTTGTCCAGGGCACATTGAGGTTGGTCTCTCTCCCCGTTCCAGTCCCCGTTCCAGTCCCCGTCCCCGTCCAGGCCCAGTCCCAGGCTATATGGCGATATATATGGCGTCCACCTTTTCTGGCACCAAAAGACACACGACGTACTCGTACGCGTGCTATAGCTGTGGGTAGTGTGGCCTTGTGGGCCTGGTCTGGGTGGAGATGAGAGCCAGAGGTGGATTACCAAAAGGTGTGCGCTTTGGGTCGTCTGTTGAAGACGTTGAAGTGAGGTAATACCCTGTCCAGCCAAAGTCTCAAGTCGAAGGCAGTGCGTGGCCGCACAGCGTACCCAAAACGGCACCTATATTCGTACTACTACATGGTCGTAGTGCATGCAGAAGTATCCACGCAGACATCGGTTCGAACGGTACACCTACCCCAACCTTCCCAACCTTCCCAACCGATCCACTCCGCGCCGGCGCCAAGGGCACACATACGCAACTGCCGCTCTCGACTCTCGACGTTCGACTCTCGACGCTCGCCGTCGCCAATGCACAGATACAAGGGGCGATGGACGTGCAGGTCAAGCCATAACATCCATCGCTGAGGTGGGTGGCAGGAACGAGAGAGCGGGAGCGGGGGGGGCGAACTAACGAGCTAAAGTCTTCAGCGCAGGCAGGACGAGGACTGAGGTTGCACGGGACACCAACTATCGGGCTCAACATGCCAGGACGGTCACTAGTCACTGCGCACACAGTGAAAAATCAAGATGTATCTCTTAGTTCTATATCGGAGGGTCCACCAAAAATATGTATAGGGGGACGAATAGGGGGATAGATATAGCGCATAGGGGGGGCATAGGGGGGATAGGACCCCAGCGACAAACTCAACGGCAAAACCAACACAACGCAAAAAAAGAGCCATCGAATGATCATTGATCCAGGACCTCCAAACGCCAACCTACCTACCTACCCAGCCCGTAGCGTACACGCACACGTCAAACACAGGAACGAGGGCGCGGGGGGTACTGGTTTACTGGTTTACTGGTGTATACTGCTGGGCTCGTCGGCGCGTTGGTCATTGGCTCGTTGGCGCATTGGCGCGCGTTGGCTCGTTGAGTCGGTGGCTCTCGTTGACTCTCGTTGGCGCGGTTACTTGTTCATGGAACTGCCGGCGGCATAGTTGTCCATGATAACGCCGCGAGGGGATTGTAGGCTGTGCACATCTTCTTGCCGTGCGATCAAGCCGAGTGTGGTGAACAGTAGCACGTCGGCGTAGGGCGGGACTGGAGTGGAGTACGGTGCGGTCAGTTAGTGCGGCTGCAGAGAGAGAGACAGAGCAGAGAGCCAAAGAGCCAAAGAGGGAGAAAAAGAGGGTTAGAGAGAGAAATGAAGAACATACTGGGAACGGTAGCATGGACATTATTAGCTGCCAAAGGTTCAACAATTTGAAGCAGGGTATGTTTGTCGTCTTGTTTAATGTCCCATTCGCCGACCCCATTGACCGGGTGCAACTGTACCGTCTTGCTCGGTACCTTGCCTGCTTTCCCCCAGCCTCTCCGGCAGCAGTATTGGCAAACGTGGCATAAATCGCGCGACGAGGCTTGAGCACATCCAAACTCAACAAATGATGTTGCAACTTGCACACCACCTCACCCGTTTCCGCATTCGTAATCTTCCATCCACCTTCGGTACCAAATAACGCCGCGGCCGATTGGATCACATGCAACAGTTCTTTCCCCTCCCGGTCTTGCACCACAAACGTGACCCGCTTCAACGAAAGCGTACCTTCTTCCCGCGTCTCGGACTTTTTGAACCGGAACAGAATCTTCCCCGTCACGCCGTTCTTCGGACCCACATGGGAAGAGGGTAAGGAGGAAACGGAAGTACAGAAGAGCAAAGCACAGCAAAGCAAAGCAAAGTGGAGAAGAGGAATCCGGGGACAAGGTTAGCGCCAAGCTTTACCACTGGTACGTGGGCACCCAAGAAAGCGGGGAAAAGGAGAGGGGGGGGGAAGGCAAGCGAGAGCGAGCGGACAGGGGAGAATGAAACGTACCACAGCACGCAAGTCGGTGGTGGGATTGATGTGGCCTTCGATGCGGACGAGGACCATGTTGGGGCTCTGGGACCAGGCGGGGAACACGCCGATGGATTCCGGGTTGGGCGGGGCAGAGGCGTCGGCCAGGGTGGGGATGGACGGGATGGACATGGTGACAACGAGGTGGGGGTGGAGGTGGTGGGAGAGGAAAGGAGGAGATGGAAGGAGGAGAGGGAAGGAGGCAACAGGCAAAACAGGGGCCAGAGCAGCGTCGAGGGTTAGGTCGATGACGACGAATACGGAAAGAGGCCAGAGAAAGAGGGGGTGGCACTGTGGCATGCATCATCTGAAACGATTCGCACAAGCCAGGCCCCAAAAAAAAAACACACACAGGCCAGGTCCGGTGCGACACAAAGTGTTGAGGGCGAGTGATCTAGTGATCGAGTGATCTAGTCTAGTGATAACCAGTGACTAGCTCGATGCCTGCCTCTCGCGCTGTGACATGGTGACATGTGATGCCTACCGACGGGTTCAGTCCGAATCCACACTGCTGCCCCCCCGTGGGAGGCAGGACACAGTTCGAGAAACGCGCGCACGGAAGAGTGGTAGTGACCAAGTCCCCCCGCAGGCCAGGCGGTGGGAGTACACTGCCCACGCGCCCATCTCGTCCTGAGGCCTGAGGCCTGCCAGGCGCCTGCCTGGGGCCAGCCCAAAGGCCCGCCCTGAGGCCCTGCGACCTGAGAATCAGACCCTGAGGGTTAACCGTCTTTTTCTGGTTGGCACCCAATCTATCCACGCGCGTATCTCGACGCGGGGCATTAGGCAGTAGGCCCGCAGCCTCAGGGATGAATATTGAATCGATGACCTCACCGGCGAATCCTCCGAATATAGGCGCTGGATTGTTGCGTTGGCCGAGCAATCGGACTGGGGACAAACTACGGTCTGTGGCAGAGAGAAGCACCGGGGATCAAGGCGAGGGGCAGAGTGGGGAGCAGCGAGGTAGGTGAGCAGTGATATTGATATGGCACGAAGCCGGGTAGGAGTCAGGCGGCAAACCCTACTTGGTAAGGAAAGTAGCCACCGTCACTGGAGATGTTAAAAGGCGCGTCAAGCTTCAAGACTGAGGAGCTTGCTTGAGCTCGTTGACGTCTTTCTGAGAGTGCCTTCTTGCATATGCGTCTTCAACACCAATGAGTCTTGAGACTGGGTTGGGGATCCAACCATAACCATAGGCAATCCAGGAAACAGCGAAACAGATGAGGAACCCAGTTCGGTGCTCTCTCGGCATATTGTAGTGTGAAAAGATCGTCTGTTGTGTTGGCCGAGCAATCGGACTGGCGACAAAGTACGGTTTGTGGCAGAGAGAAGTACCGGGGATCAAGCTTCAAGGCGAGGGGCAGAGAGGGAAGCAGCGAGTTAGGGAACGAGTCGAGATGGCACGAAGCCGGGTAGGAGTCAGGGGGCAATTGAAGCCAAAAGGGGGGGAAAGGAGGCAAGCAACTGTTGGAGTGTGGTTGCATGTGGCACCACGTGGTGTGACATGTGACATGTGATGGCTGGATCGGCCATGTCGCTGGCAAGCGGAACTGGCTATCGAGTTCCGCGACTCGCTCTGGATTGGTTACCGTCGCGCCCTCGTTCCCCTCCTTGCTCTTCTCCCCGTTGCATTGAAGGTTGGACTAGCGTCAGGCCTCAGGAGCTTACAAGAAGCTATCTCTGACTGTTCCCACCCTGCACAGTGCAATCGTGCTTAGCTTGGTAGCGTAGCTACTTCTCAGTTAACGGACAACCACGGTTCTGGGCTCCGGCGACATGGTGACAGGATAACTGTGGCGGACGCAAACGTACGCACTGCCCTCGCTGGCAGTGCCTCCTCTGGCAGGGTGCCCCCATCTTGCCGCCCTCACCCAAAAAAGGGGTCCGCCCGGGATCGAACCGAGGACCACCTCTACACCCGGCAATTGCAACAGCAACCCTAAAGAGGCATGATACCACTACACCACGAACCCACTTGGTGGGTCCATCCTCCTCAATCCAATATCCCATGGAAGACACCGTGGCAACACTTGCTAAGTACATAAGACTCTGCGCGGGCTTACTTAATGGAGGGCCAACCCTACCGCGCGTGTGGTTATTGTTTACCCCACAGTGGCCATGCCCAAGCGACGCCCAAAGCCCAACCCTAGCACGATCTACGATCTACGGTCTAACCCTGTTGCAACCAACTCAAATCAAACTGCCACCTTCCCAGCCTTCCACAGATGAAGCTTGAAGCTTCAAGACCGTCAACCGCAACCCCTTGCGTGCCCTGTACCAGATAATGCATGGACCCCCGGTCCTGCCGCTTGCCAACTCCATCCCATCTTCCGTATTCACATTCAATCTTCACTAGCACTCTTCACTTCCATCGTCCCGCACCGACACGCGACGCGACGGGCAACGCGATTCGCGTCTCTCTGGCACGTTCACCTTCACATTCACGCTCACACGTCACGTACCCATGCACCCATGTACCTCTAAGCGGGTGGAATGGAACGTCAAGTGCGACCGGTTGGAGGCGGGGGGCGTGGCGTGTGCGACAGAGGACCCCCGACGGGACGCATATGCGCACCACGCCCAGCAGCAGCAGACGAGTGAGAGTGAGTGAGTAGTAGTGTAGTGAGGAGTCCAGTGTGAGGTCGGACGTAAGACAGGGGGAATCCAATGTTCATTCGCTAGCTGACGGGGTCAAAAGCTATTGAGATATCGAGAGCCCGTGTGTGTGGGACATGTGACAGCCGACGCGGGCCTTTTGATTGGTTGGTCTGAACGTGTGTTGAACGTACTGTACTAGACTGGTGATGCATGATGAAGATGATTTGATTGATTTGCTGGCATAGCTGGTTTCAATTGGCCTTGGGGTGTACCATGTACTGGCTTGGCTTCAATGGCTTGCAGCTTGGGCTCCCACCGGGGCCACCACAGCGCAAACATGATGACAGTACGACGTACTCAGTACTCACTGAGTATTCACCCCGTCGTGCTCATACTCATGGCCCGTGGATGGGAGTGGGAGAAGGCAGACCACCGAGCCCCGAGCGCGACACGGGAGCGTGGGTGGAGCGTGACTAGACTAGTGACTGTCAAGTGACGCGTGTGACCGAGACGGGCCACAACGCACAAGGTGAAGCCTCGAAGCGCAGCGCAGCCTCCGACCTGCCTAGCGCCTACCTCCGATCGACCTCAGATCTCAGACTCAGATCTCAGAGCCAGATCCGCACACGGGCGCGGCGCCATGGTTTCCATGTTGTTCATGTTTTTCGTGTCTCAATCCCAGCCCGCACCGGCCCAGTGCAAGCTGTGCCCGCGGGTGAACCTGACGCGTGAGGCTTAGCAGACGCTACACGGGCCTTAGGCTTAACCCTCAGGTCGGACGCCGCCCGCGTGACGCCCGACACGTGCGACGCGCCTATGACGCAGGCCCGACGACTGCGTGTGGTGCAGCTTCCAGCTTCCAGCTTCAAGCCAGGCGCCACGGCCTGAAGCGGTGTGGGTTTGGGGCAGGCCATGCACCATGGCGCATGGCTTGGCTTGATCCGACGCGGGCCTGGTCGAGGACTGAGGACGAGGTGGGTGTGGGGTGGATGGGATGTGGCCCGGTGCGGTGCGGTACGGGCGCCAGCACAGCGCCGCAGTGGCAGGCGCAGACCTTGAGGCGAAGGGGCGCACACACAAAGTGTCCCATCAGTATATATATAGTCCCTCGTCCCTTGGCGCCTGTCGTGGGTTACGTTGTTGCTTCCCCTCTCTCTCTCTCACCACCACCTTCTCCCCCACCACCTGAGTGCTGCGCCCACCATGCTCTTTCCTCTACTTCGGAGCGGCGCACCGACGATGCGTGCGCGCTCGGTCCCGCCGCACGTCGCCTCGCGCGTGCGCATGCTCAGCACCTCCCCGTCGGTACTGAACAAAGTGAGCAAAGTGCTCAACTCGGCCCCGGAAGCGTTGGCTGCCGCACCGGAACTCAAGAGCGGCATCACCTTGGCCATTGGCGGTTTCTGCTCCTGCGGCGTTCCGGCTACCTTGTTGACCGCGCTGGCTAAGCGCGACGATATTAAGGACTTGCATCTGGTCAACCAGAGTGTCTCGGTCGACGGTCAGGGTATTGGTACGTCCCCTAACCCTGGTTGGGTAGCTTAAGTGAATGTTGATGGACTCAGTTGCTGACATGAGATGCTGGGTGGGCGAACGGTGAACGGTGAACAGACGAACTCTTCTCGAGCGGCAAGGTGGCGTCCTTGTTGACCAGCCACGTTGGCCTGAACAAGTTGGCCGTGCAAATGTACAAGGACGGCGAGTTGGACTTGCACCTGACGCCGCAAGGCAGCTTGGCGGAGCGCATGCGCGCTGGAGCGTTTGGCATTCCAGCATTCTACACTGCGGCCGGGCACAACACGCTTGTCCAGCGTGGCGGGATGGTCGTTCGGTACTCGCAAGACAAGAAGGGGGAAGCAGTCAAAGTATCGGAGCCCAAGGAAGAACGTAGGTTCCGTGGCAAAGATTATATTTTGGAAGAAGCAATTTACGCTGATGTTGCGTTGATCCATGCGTGGCGAGCGGACGAGGCAGGTAACGCCGTCTTCCGCATGACCGCAAGTAACTTTAACACCTCCTTTGCCAAGAACGCCAAACACACCATTATCGAAGCTGAGGAAATCGTCCCGATTGGCGCGTTGGACCCCAACGAAATTGACCTCCAAGCAGTCTATGTCAAATCGGTCGTCAAGGCCACCGAACCCAAGAAGATTGCCCATGTCGTCGTCGCGTGCGACAACCCGTGCCCTGTCGGCCAAAACAACAGTCGCGCGAAAAAATCGCCATGCGCGCAGCGAAAGAGTTCCGTAACGGCGACGTGGTCAACTTGGGCATTGGCTTGCCCAACCATGCTGCAGGCTATGTCCCGGAAGGCATCAACATCACGCTCCAATCGGAAAATGGTATCACTGGTCTCGGCGGTCCACCTACCTTGCCCATGGTCAATGGCGACATGATCAACTCGGGCGACGAGACGACCTCGATCCTGCCTGGTGGCGCGTTCTTTGACTCGTCCGAATCGTTTGGCATGATCCGCGGTGGAAGGATGGACGTGACGATGCTAGGCGCGTTCCAAGTGGGTGCCAATGGCGATTTGGCCAATTACATGATCCCAGGCGCTGTCGTCATGGGCATGGGTGGTGCCATGGACCTCGTTTCGTCCCCTGACTCGACTCGCGTCATCGTCCTCACTGAACATGTCGATAAACATGGTAACCCCAAGATCGTCCAGAACTGCCAGCTGCCCCTCACGGGCGCACAGGTCGTTTCCCGCATCATCACCGACTTGGCCGTGTTTGATGTCGATCGATCTACCCCCGAGGGCGGCCTCACCCTCATCGAGCTCATGGACGGCGCTACGCTCGAAGATGTCAAGGCCAAGACTGGCGCGCCCTTCAAGGTCGCCCTGCAGCAGTAAAACTTACTCTTTGGTCTCCTCCCGCTGTGCCCATCATCCTATTAGGCGCCTAGTAGCAACGAGCAACCTATACTCTAGCTATCGCAGAGCAACCTTCACCTATACTACATCCATGGTTGCTCACACACTTCTGCTGATCCTACTGCTAGCTACTAGCTACTAGCTTTCGCTTGGGCCCTCGCCCCTCCCCTCCTTGGTCCCTGTTGGATGCTCGACGAGGCAACTTCCTCTCTCTGCTAATCATATACATCCTTCTTTCCATCTTCTATCCCTCCCTTTGCCTCCCTCTTTAGATCGTGCCGGCCCACATACGGTGCCTCTCTGCTCCCTCCCTAGCTCGCTCCCCTTCTCCACAGTGCAACGGTTATGAACAGGAACCAAGTTGACTAAGATTCTGATCAGGATGCATAGACCATCTCTGTTAGTTATAATGGTGCGCAAGCGCCGGCATAGTTTTCTTACTCGTGTGTCGGAAATCGGAGCTTTCATCTCCCAGATCGGCACGGCGTGGCTGGCGGGTGGCTTGGCTGACGCGGCGTGGTCACCGGTCAGAGGTCAGAACTCAGTTACTCAGTTACTCAGTACCAGTACTCCTTCCGACTCAGTAGCCGCCCTCGGGGGCAGCCGGCAGGCAGACGAGAGCCACGTGACCTGTGACCCCGCCCGGTCCTAACCGCTGAGGTAGCCTCGCTCACATCGAAGCTTCTGGCTAAGGTAAGACTACGTTGCCACCGCCATCTCTTGCGCTTGCAGCTTCGACGCCAGGAACGGCCTGGTATCGCGCCCCCGAGCACCCCGCCACCGCCCACCCCACCCTCCTTCCTCGATCGTTGACGCCCCCGCCCCCACCATGTCCTCCCCGGTTCTGGACGCGCGCGAATGGCGCGAGCTGACGCTGGTTGCCAAGCAGCCCGTTGCGCCCAACACGGCGATTTACCGCTTCGCGCTGCCGTCTCCGACGGCGGTGCTGGGCCTGCCGATCGGACAACACGTTTCTGTCCAAGCGCCCGTCGAGGGCCGGATGGTCATGCGCTCCTACACCCCCATCTCCTCTGACGAACAGACGGGCGTGGTGGAGTTGCTCGTCAAGGCTTACCCGACAGGCAGGGTGTCCAAGTACATTGGTGAGTTGCCGCTCGGTGCGCCCTTGGCCTTCGCGTCCGGTCCCAAGGGCCAGATGCAGTACCACCGCCAGTACGCGCGCCAAATCGGCATGATCGCAGGGGAACAGGTATCACGCCCTGCTTGCAAATCCTCCGTGCTGCGCTGCAAGATCCGCACGACTCGACTCGCATCACGCTCTTGTACGCCAACGTTACCGAACAAGATATCTTACTGCGCGACGAACTGGACGCGTTGCAGGCCGCTCACCAGACCAGTTCCGCCTCGTGTACTTCCTCAATACCCCGCCCGCCGCATGGGAGGGCCATCAGGGCGTAGTGACAAAAGATGCCATTGCGCACTACCTCCCGCCAGCACACGACGACACCAAGGTCTTGTTGTGCGGTACGTCTCTCTCTCTTTCTCGTCTGCTGGATGGCGCAGGAGGTGGCGGCTGACCTAACCGATTGCTTTGATCTGCTTTGTTTTGCTTTCTCGTTTGGATTTGTGTGTGTATGTGTGTGGTTGGGGGGGGGGTGCGTGGACAGGCCCGCCGGGGATGCTGGACGCAATGAAGCTCCACCTGGAAGAACTGGGCTTTGCCAAGGCCAAAGTGATCTCCAAGATGCCAGACCAGGGTTTTGCTTCTAAGCGTCTGCAGCACACGCCAGCGTAGCCTTACCGTTAGTTGCCTGGCTTCTGCTCGTGGGTTCTTCTCGCATGGCCGGTTGGGGGTGCTATGCTGCGGCGCCCACTGCGCGTGCTGCTGCGCATGCTGCCGATGCTTCGTATGCTGTGGAAATCGATTCTGTATGTGCGATGAGAGATGAGATGAGAGATGAGATGAGAGAGATGGTGAGAGCACTGGGATGCTAGTAGGCCAGGCTAGACCCGCTGGGGCTGAGCGCTGAGGGTGCTCAGGCTGAGCGCTGACGTGGCGGTGTGGCGCACCCTCCGGCCTTCGCAGCCACGGGGGCAGTCAACCTTCGCGTCTCACTGCCCCTCTGCCCGCCTCCCTCGCCCGGCAGACGCGGCACGGCGCCACTGCCTCTGCCACGCCGGCAGATGCACACTCACGCAGTAGCACGCGCTGTGACAGCATGTGTGACATGTGATGCGCGTGTGACATGGGACATGGGATGGCGGCGTTGGGGGGTCTGACCCAGTCACCTAGTCACTAGTCACCGCCCGCCTTGCTTTTTTTAGCCTCGCACACCCCGCCCCCCCAGCACGCCTCCCACGACCGGTAGCAGCCGTCGTAGGTGAGAGCGGGACGGTAAGCGGCCAAGGTGAGGCAATCAGCCGGTTGGCCAATGTCACTTGTCTGCTGAGCTGAGCGCTGATTTTGGCGACGCGGAAAGAGCAGGTGGGGTCTAACGACACGCAGGGGGGTGGTTAAATGTACAGAGTCAAGATGGATGGATGGATGGATCGGTGTGATGCGCATCAACGCAGTGCCTTGCGTTTGGTTTGGTTTAGTTTGGGCTGATCAAGTCAAAAGGAACTATATATGAACGACACAACGCGCACGGCGGACACATCTACTAGCCTTGATTCCCCCCATGGAGGATGTGTCGTGCGACACGTATCCATCTCAACCTGTTCAGACCCCAGTTGCATCTTGATTGCAGCATACGCTACTATTATTCACCCGTGACAGCAGGCACGCAGCACCCTCGACATCTCCAGTCTGTTTCTCCTATATATCCTTTCTCTCCGCATAAGCTGCAGCAGACCCCTGCGCACATAGTTTGTGCTCCACGAACAAGACGGTGTAGGGCTTGTCGACAGAACGGAGGCTGGAATGGCCCAGCCGCCTGTCGCTTTTTAAAGGACGCGCAAGGGGGAGTAACTTGGAGTGGGCAAGCGGCGCCGACTCAAGTGTACGCACTCCACGATTCTTGAGACTATGCAGAATCCGGTCTAGACGACATCACGGTCAATATGCAGTTTTTCGCCTCCAGGCCCCCAAGACACAGTATATAGCAAGTGCAATGTGACAAGGAGGCTGGAACGACAAGCAAAGCAAGAGGCTAAGATCAAAGTCCTGTATATGACACGATACACCCGCCCCATCGGACGAGCAAGTCGAAACCTGCAAAGACGACCACTGCACTTGGGCTCTCACAGACCTGATTGCACTTATTTTCCTGCTACGCACTCTTCTGTCCTCCTCCAGAGCCCGCAACCGACATATCCCACGTGATCTGATGGTTCCTCTTGCATATCTCTTTCTTCGCTGGTATCGATAGTCCGAAGTATAAGGCTCATGCGGTCTTCTTAAGAGGTGGATGATGTTGGCCGCGGTGGCTTTCGCTCTCTCCTCTCTGCTCTCCTCCGACTCCCCCGCCCTCCCCCTGGCTTGCTTGGTCTTCGATTCGAACAAAACTATCCACCTGTAGTGGGTTGCCTCCTTCCTCTCCTTTGAACGTCCTGTCGGGCTGAGCTCGCCGGAATCTGAAGGACGCTGTCCTCATCGCCTCTTCCTCCCCTCCTGCTGGATCTTGCCCCCAGGCCCCTTTTTTCGACATATTAGCAGTGGGCTATCACACTGGCAGTGAGTCCGTCTCCTCTCTCGACTAGTGTTTGCGCAGCCTATTTGTAGTACAGAGGCAAAAAGGTACTACTTGCTAGGTTCTTGCGACACGCAGATTGGATGTTCAATTGCCCTTATCAAGAGGCTGCCCATGCACGACCCCGACAAAAGGATGGGAATGCACGCCTCTGTTGTGCCGCCAATGACAATGCGTCTAGTGGTAGCTACCCCCCCCACAAGCCTGGGCAACTGCACGTTTTGGATGATCGAGAGGCCCCTTTCCTTTGGTACGGGTGATCGGTCCCCCGCGCCACCGTACACACACAAACGCGAGCCAGTCCATCCGCGGAAGCACCAGTTCTACTTACGCATCCGGGCGATAGTAGTCGCCTATTGTGCCCAATGAGTCTCGGTACCCACCGCGCGGCGACACACTTGTCAGTATTCTCATTTGTGACGAGATTCTCGCCCTGTGCCCGTTTATCTTACCTTTTTCTAGGTTGCCTCGCCTGCGCAACCACCGACCGTTCGCCCTGTTCTTCCTGTTCCCCGTTGTTTCTCTACTGTATTCGTTGTTTCCCCATTAGTCCCTGTCCGTAAGCAAATGGTGCGTGGGTTCCCCACACGGTCCATCGGCGTCTTCCTCTCATGTCCTCGTCAATTGATCAGCCCGCTGGTACACCAGTGTGCCAGACACCTCCTTCTTGCTCCTCAGCTTCTCGACCTCTTCTCATCTCCAGCTCCCCATCAGACAATCCAGTGGCAGTTCGCGTGTGCCCTCCTCGTGCCACTCCGAAGTCCAGCTCCGTTCAGCCGCGTGTGAGCCCCTCTTCCAGCCACGCCCCTGCCGCCTTCAGTTCCAGTCTATCACAGCTCCAATCTGGCAGTGTTTGTCTTCCGCTGCCAATGCCCCTCCCTGAGCCTGAAGGATTCAGACCCGAGTTACTACCGTCCAAGACGGTGCCACACACCTTGACACACTAGCAACCGCCTCTGCTATATACGCCGAGAGGCCAATGCTTGTCCCTAACCCCGCTCGGATCCAGCAATGAGCCCAAGCGCGTAACTACCGTGAGTCGATCTTATAGGATCTCCAGGGGATTGCATCCCTTTATACGCTCCTCAAAGCGAGCCTCCAGTCGGTGCCCGCCCATGACATAAAGTGGCCAACGGTGGTCCGAGCTGATATGAGCCTGATTTTGTACCCATGCCTGCGGTGATTGGGACAAATGCGTATCGGATCCGCCCACATGTACAGACACACACACTTTGTGGAATGCGCCAACTATTAGGCCAGTGGCAAAGTGAACCTGTATGCCGTTACCGCAGGCCAACAAGTAACGTATAGCTGTCTCGCATGCGTGGACATGGGCATATAAGGTTCGCGCTGCACTTCAACCATCTTTTCGCGCCAGGCGTTCGTCCGTCACGGGTACAACGGAGGTTTAGTTCCTCGCAGACAAACATCCAAGCAGCCTAGGTTCGAGATTTCACCCCCACGTACAAAACCCGGAACGTACCGAATGCGACGACATGGAAGCGAGTGCGAGACACAGGTGCGCTACGGTGAGACCTGGGGTCCGGAGGGTCCTCGAGGGTGATGCAATCGCACTGGTGGTAGTGGTGGTCGAAGCAAACCACCGACGCCTACTGGCTAGGAACAACAAGTAGCGAATCGCCACCAGGGGCTAAGCTGCGCAACAAGGAAAGAAAAAAAAACGGGAGAGAGAAAACAGCGGAACTCCGAGGCCTGAGGAGGAACTGAAGGGACTTAGTTGGCCAACGCACGACCCACGCGATGGCTCAACAGGCTCCAGCCCGGCGGCTATCCTCCCCCCCCCCCCCCCCCCCGCCGCATTGGATCATTCGCACTTCTTCTTCCAATGGGATGCCAAGTGCACCCAGGCGCAGAAAGTGAACAAGAGGTGGCTTCAAGATCGAGAGTGGTTGCTGTTGTGCGGTTTAATTGTGTCCTACTCATTGGTGACATGCTGCAGTGCTATAGTTCTTTTCCTTTTTTCTCCCTTCATCAATCCTGTGAATGGGAGCATGGCTCTGCTAGAGGGTACTAGTGCTAGGGTTCATCTGCACTTTCTCCATGAATGGATCAGTGACGTTCGCTGGTTCGGGTGATTTGCCCCTTGCGTGGGCCGCGCCAGCCATGTGTATGTTGCGACTTGCTTGCCTGGCTCTTGCCGTCGTCCCTTCAGCTTGCTTCAAAGCGGATCACGAAAAGACATCATTTATGTTTAAGATATAAAATACCTTCAAAAATGTCAGAGGAGTAATTTGCCGTGGGTGAGGCAATTCTGTCAGCGCGCTGCAGGTCTGTTACGGCGTCGATGTCACCACCTTGAAGGTCAGATTGTCCTCGATGTCATCCTCTTGAACGTCAAATACATCCTCGACGTCACCCCCTTGAACGTCAGAAACGTCATTGACGTGTCCGTGAGCGACGTATCTGACGAATCTGATCTTCCTATGCTCGCTCTCCCTGGGTTACTATTGGTACTACGTTTTATACTACTAGTACTCATTCTAGCACCATCGAATGCTATGCAATCGTCTTCGAGGGTACTTTTTTGCATTGCGATGGGTCAATATGGACTTGGGGGCTTGCTATTGAGAGGTCTTTGGAATGTATAGGCGCCAAATCAACACTCTTCAGTCTCAGAGTCGCCTGTGCGGTCGTCATCCTCGCCATCTGTCCCCTCTGCGTCAAAGAGGTTAACTGCAGTGCTTTCGTTGTCTCGTCTGTTATTTGTGCCCGGGTTACTGTGATGTGACGGAGGTGGGTGCGTTGTGCGTGGGTCGCACGCCAGGCGGTACAAATTGGAAAGCCTGTGCGCAATCAACAATCTGTTGACATGAGCTGCTGTCGGCCTCGCTACTACCACAGAATGTGAGCACTGAACGTCGTATTGGACTAAGAAGCTTCTGCGACTGACTCGTCCAGAAGACTGGTGCGAGCTCGGAAGGAATGAAAGCTGACTCACGTGACTCAGGGTCCGCGCGGTCCTAGGACGGATGTCAACACCCCCGCTGACCGGAGGGCCCAGTCATGTGGACTGGATCCATCTCCTCGACGCGGAGTTGAGCAAGATGGCTTGTCAGGGCGGGACGGCCGAGAGGCTTGGTGAGGACGTCCGCTGGGTTCCTTTCGCCGGGGATGTGTACAAGTATGGCCTCGCCCGAGTCCACGTGTTGCCGTACATTGTGGTACCGGATCTTCAGCTCTCGGAGCTTGCCGGTGCTGCCAAATTTGTGGGCGAGATCGACGACAGACTTATTGTCGCAATACCAATGAATGGGTGTACCCTCGCCGATGGCCCCAAGCTCGATCATGATGTTCTTGACATAGTTGGCGTCAACCAGTCCATCATATCCTGCCGTATATTCGGCGGCGGCGGTACTGGTAACGCTCTTCGGCTGAAGAATGGATCGCCACGACACCGGCACACCGTACACCATCAGTAGGCATCCAGATGTGGAGCGTGCCTGGATGGGATCTCCCGCCAAGTCGGAATCTGTATACAGCGCAATGGCCGGTGCATCTGATGTTGGGGTCAACCTCAGGCCCTTTCCTCGAGTATGGTACAGGTAGCGAAGGAAGTCATCGACTGCTTGATGATGCTGCTGCGATGGGTCGGCAGCGGCTCTGCTGAGGGCCGTGATAGCGAAGAGGGAGTCAGGCCGGCCCATTCGTGCAGCCCACAGTCCCGATCCGATCTTCCCCTGATATGCCTTGCGCAAGGCTGGGAGGGATGGGGGTTCAGGGTCGGCACGGGGCGGTATCATCCGTACGGGATGTGGGAGAGTCCGGATCCACGGGGCTTTGATGTGGTGCTTTGCCACCACTTCCTCGATGAACTTTGGTTGGCTCAGGTACAGCTCCCCACCGATCCGATCGTATTGGCATCCCAGGTGGTAGTGAAGGGGACCGTTACCACGAACATCAATGTGTGTGTTTATCTCGGCCATAAACTCCTCGTACTTTTGGTGTGACTTGCATGCGAGGAGCAGATCGTCGGTGTGGACCGCCAGGAGGATCTGCTCACCCGGTGGTGCAGCGCGCGCGACAAGCAGGGCTCGGTCAAGCTTTGCGTGAAGCCGAGCTTGTCACGCAGCAGGTTCCGGATGTATCGTGCCCAGTTTGCTCCGCTCTGATGTAGCCCGTATAGACTCTTCTTGAGACGCCACACGCGACCACCCGCTTCGGGGAAGTAGGGGGGTGGGCGGATGTAGACTGCTTCTTCGAGGGGGGCGTTCAGGTACGCTGCATTGACGTCCGCCGAGAAGAGGCCAAACTTATACTTCTCGGCCAGCACGACGAGGGTCAGGATGGCAGGTGTGCGCACCGATGGTGCGAACGTCTGGCCCCAAGTCTCGGCCGATTGTTGGTGTCCGCCCGCGACAAAGCGCGCGCGGTGGCGCAGGAACCGGCCCTCGGCGTCCGTCTTTGTGGTGATGCGCCATAGTCCTATGAGGATTTGTGCACCCGGTGGTGGGTACGTAGCCTCGTAGGTGCCGTATCGCGCGAGTGTGGCCACCTCGTCGGCCATAGCCTGCTTGACCATGGCAAAGGAGGGGTGAGTCTCGAGACCCTTGAGCGTCTTGGGAGCGAGGGGTACGCCATCCTTGGTGAGCTGAACCGTGTCCGGGTGGATGGGTGCGCTGAGAGCAGTCATGGCGGCGTATTCGGGAGGTTGAACTGTGTCGGCAAACGGGGGGGCGGATGTGTCAGGTAGGGGGCGGGCGATGCCGATCTCTGGTGCGGCGCAGTGGGGCGTGGCGGCTGCAGCACGAGCATGGTAGGTCGTGTCGGTGGGGTCGTCAGCGATTGGGAGTGTGTGCAGGTCGAGGGAGGTGCGGGTGGTGCGCTGGCGGAGGGGGTAGCGGCGCGGAGGGGGGGTGGTGGTGGGAGCGGGTGTCTGGGGTGTGGCGGCGGTTCGGGGCATGGGTGCTGCCGCGGCTGGCGGAGTAGGGTTAGCGTCTTTTCACTGTCGATTTTAATTTGAGGTGATTTGGAGATGTCGGGTGGGAAGTGGTCGGGGTGGAGATGGGGGTAGATGGCGTTGCCCCATTTGTACGGTTTCGACCAGCGGTAGGTGAAGGTACCCAGGGATGGTTGGTATGTGGCGAAGAGCCATCCCTTTGATCCGCGCTGATGGTGGTATCCTACCAGCATACCTTCCTCTGCCCGCGCGCTGAGCTTGTGCTCGCGGCGTGACTCGGGCAGATGGAGGTATGCAAGCGGCCAAAGGGTTGCATCGGTAACGAGTATGCGTGGCCTTTGTATCGCTCAAATCGCGATTTGTTGTCTTCCCCGGATGTTTTGAGTGGCATTTGGTTTTGGGTGAAGCACGCAGCGTGGAGGCTGTGTTCCCACCAGTCCGACGTCGGAAGACCTGTACCCAAGAGCAACTGCCTTGCACGAGTCGTTATGGTTCGGATGGCACGCTCAGCCACACCGTTGCTAGCACTCTGCCCCGGGATTGTCCGTTCTGACGTGATGCCTTGCTCGTCCAGAAAAGGTTGCAGTGCGCTTGTCAATTCGGGGGCGTTGTCCGTGCGCAAAGTCCGCAGCAGTCTGTCCGGGCCGTAGCGTTGCTCCCGCAATATGAGGTTCCGCAGTTCCTTCGTTGCAGCGCCCTTTGTCGGGATCGCTGTGGTGAAGACGTACCGCGTGAAGTCATCAACGGCGACGAGGGCGTATCCGTGCCCCATGCCGGTTACCCGGGGGAGGTCTACTACGTCGACGTGGAGGACCTCGAAAGGTCTTTTGGATCGGAGGCGGTCCCGGCTCGGATGGGGCGATGCTGTCGCTAGTGCCACCGCGCATGTTGGGCAATCCCACTCTGAACGACAGAGGGAGATATGCTTGGCTGTGACGCGGAGGCCTGCGGTTTCCGATCGTGTAAGCCAGGGGAGGAGGTCGATGGCTGCGTGGTTCCAGCGTTTGTGGGCTTTAGAGACGTGGTCCAGGGCCAGGGATGCTGCGAGGGAGTTTGGGGTTGAGGGTGGGTCGGCCGGTTTGATCGGTTTGGTCGCCATGGCCCGCAGGGTGTGGGTGGCGTTCGCGGGTTGTGTAAGATCGTGAATTGATAGTCACTGCCGGTTACTTTTCGTAGGGTGGATCCTGGGTTACCAAGCCAGATACCCTTCTGGTGTGGGGCGAAGTATGATGCGATTCCGGTGTTCGACAGGTGTGCTACACTGACGAGATTTCGGCTGAAACGGGGCATGTATAGGCTGTTGGGGAGTTTTATCTCCATTTGGTGTCCTCCTAAGCATCGGATACGGATTGTGGCCGTGCCTCGTCCTTCCGCCTTTACATGTGTCCCGTTAGCAACCTCTATCTCGTCGTCGCAAGGGGTCATGGATGTGAAGACGGATTTGTCTTTCCAAATGGATGGGAATGCCCCACTGTCATATAATGCCCATGATTCGCATTTCGCCCCGAGTTCCTAGTATCAGCTGTGCCCGCATCAACGTCAATCACTTCAGACTCGGGAGAGCTCGCTCTGAGCGACGTGAGCGTTGGCTCGGCCTGGTTGCGCGGAGGGACAACAGGTTTATTAGACGTCGCGCTGCGCCAGGGTTGGTTGGTGCGGTCTTGCCCCTTGGTCTTTGTGTCCGCGAGGTTGTCGTCGCCGGCTTTTGCCCCCGCTGGAGTTTTTTCCCCCGCTGGTGGGTCGTCCCCCCTGTCGGGTCGAGTCCAAGGCGTTCCTCCGTTGACCGGCTTGCCTCCGTTTCTCTTCCTTTCTCCACCGGATCGTGGCGGCTGGTATGTCCATCACGGCCTGCCGTAACTTGTCTAGACTCGAGCTCTCTTCACGCTGGCGAATGCTCATGTCGCGTAAGCCGAGTAGGATCCCAGTGCGTTCCTGCTCTCCGTAAGTGGGATGCCCGCTCGCGTCAGGCTTGCACTGATCTCTTCCATGTAGTCGATGTAGTCTCGACCCGATCGGTTTCCTTGGTCGGCCGAAAAGTAGCGAATGAGTAGAGGCCCTCTGTTTGCGGTAGGCGTATATCCATACCGCTGACGCAGCATGTTCAGGTGTCCTGGGTGCATGATATTTCGTGTGGGTGCGGATCGTCCGGAAGAGGGTTGACGGCATGGCTTCCCTAAGAAGGTTGGCCAAGCGTCTGTCGAGGTCCTCGGTGAAAGTAGCGGGAGCTGCGACCATCTGGACGACGTCGCTTGCGTGGGGGTGGGCATCTGTTATCGCGAAGAGAAATTCGTCTTCCCAAGCGCTGTAGGCGGACGGGTCTTTGTTCAGATCAGGCCACTTGATATTCTTGGTGGGAGACTCGCGTAGTGATCTGTAAAGGTCGTACTCGGGTCGCGAGGCTGCGCCTGTAGGTGCCCCCAAAGTTGCGTTGGGTTGAGTTTCCATTTGGTGGATGTTTTGCACCACAAAATTCGTAGCCCGTCGAACCCAGTTTGTCGTGGTAGACGTAGGTTCGTCTTCCATCCAAGCCACTCGGCTCTGTCGTGTATAGCTCTGTTGATCTTCTCTTTAACGACATCGATGTCGTTCGTCTTCTTGAACCACAGGTGCGCTTCGGCGCAAAGCATCATGAGTTCCTCGTTGTCGGTGCCAATCGGTGGCGGATCGCGACCGGTTGGTGTCCAGTAATCGCGCTTGTTCACCATTGTGGTGTCGCTGACCGAGAGATCGGTGTTAGCGTTGGCGCCCATGGTTGTGGGTGTAGTTTTGGCCAGCTCAGGATGAGCAGATAAGGATGTAACTCTGTCGGCCTCGCTACTACCACAGAATGTGAGCACTGAACGTCGTATTGGACTAAGAAGCTTCTGCGACTGACTCGTCCAGAAGACTGGTGCGAGCTCGGAAGGAATGAAAGCTGACTCACGTGACTCAGGGTCCGCGCGTCCTAGGACGGATGTCAACAGCTGCAGAATTATTCTTGTCCGGGAACTGTCACCACTTCACAATTGTTTGAACACTGTGCGGGTAGCTTCGTTTACACTTCTCGGGGAATGGTTCCTGTTCGGGCAGTGGTGCACATCGGAAAATGATTGCTTCTCCTTAATATCGGCATACGGTGCGACGAGAATGGCATTCCTCCTCAACTCCACATGCTTATACTAACGATACGTCCTCCATTTGTCGTGGAAAACGAGAAACCCTCTTGGGTCCCTCACAATATCCAAAAGTGTTGGAAATATCGGCACCCTTGTCGTTGCATGTATCTTGCTATCATTCGCGATCAACTCGGTTTGGCGCGCAGGGGGATGATGAATACATGGAGAGCACTGTCCTGACGCCGCAAGGACCAAGGGTGGAAGGAGCTTGGACTCACCAGCAGAGTGGATATTTGACCAATGGGGAGGGGGCACACCGCACGCACCCCCGCCTTCCTTCCAGTCACTATTCGCTCTGGTAATGCAATCGCGACTTCAAAGTGAGCCATATTGTTACACACGTGGTAATTTATGTATGGCACTGCTTTCCAGAAGCGACACTGGAAGTGGTATGGGCTTCAGCCTTCAGCCCATTGTTCGTCCGATTATTCTAACGTGCGGCTTGGGAACATCCACCAATCCAAAGAATGGGATCAGCACAATGCACCATTTACAAAAGGGCGTAAAGATCAAGGGTATGTCACAAGGCTACAAGCAATCAATCAATTCCTGACGGGAATACGACCGTTGACACAGAGGGGATCTGGTGCAAGCATGGAGAGCGCAGCTTGCCTGCTGGATTCTTCCACCCGACCCGAAGATCTTCACGGATAAAATTAACAACCGTGCGAGGAACAAACTCTATCACGTTCCCTCCCTAGCGTCTGAGCTACACGCACAATGTTGAGGTCCCTGTCGGGAATCACGCCATGTTTCTAGTAATTTTCCGCATATGTTAATGTCGATTGAGCTGGACGACATGGAGAGGCGGGGGCTTGATGCCATTCTAAAATTGGAGAAGTCCTGCGGGATTATGAAGAACTTACAGAGATGATATTTCCATATCATCGAAAGAAAACATGAATGGCGGCTAATCTATGTGGTGATAAAAGATGTAATCCAAATGACGGAGGATAGGAAACCTTGGCACTGACAACTGGCACAGCATCGTCCTAAACTGTTCATATTTGCACTAACACTTTATACAAATACCTTGTTTAGTTTCAACGTCAGTGATACAGGAGGGGGGAAGACGCAGCGGTTGCAGTAAAAGCAACCATATGGTTATGGTACCAAACGGATACCCATAAATTATGACAGTAAGTGTGGGGTTCCTTCCGGGCAAACTTCACTATTGGACTCAGGAGCCTATTAACGCAGAGCATCCCTATGCTAATTTGATGAGCAGTGTGTGCATGTATAGCTACGATTTCTAATACTTCCACGCATTATGAAGACCGTGAATAAATGCGTGTATCCGGATTTGGTCCTACATGCCCACATGTTGGGCCCCCCTTGCCGTGGCTAGCCGTTGCAGTATCCATTTTCACCAAAATTGGACATGCTGGTTGTGGGAATACGCGTTTACACAGTGCATTGTGTCCGGATGATCGAGCTAGTTCACAGAGGGCAATTGAAGAGGAACGGTTAATAGATGGCTATGAACGAGTGAGTACCCACTCTCTGTTTCGAATTTCCGGCGGCATACACCGCACTCAAGCGCTCCCATTCCAAAAAACCGAATAGACGTGACCATTATAACGATCTGCTCTGTCAAGAGTGCCCTAACCAACGTCGGCATGCGCAACGAAGGAACAGGGATGAACAGCGAGGTATTCTACAATTTCATAACCAAAATTAACAGCGGGACATTGCACAATATGCCGGCCATAGTCGCTGGGATCGTGTACCATTTGGCTGTATTTCAGATGTGTACGGATATGATATAATTATTTCCTCGGGTAGCTGCAAACTGCAAACTTAATCCAACATAAATCTCTATTTGGGGTTGCAGAAAACAACGAACGCTACATCGGGAGATACATAGTAATGAGGAGCGATCCTTTGCAGATATAGCCATGGGCGGTGTCCCTTTTTTCATCCCCCGAAACGATTCCACTAACCCCCGAAACGAGTCCAGAATGTAGGAATGATTGCTGGAATTATCTGCTCTCTGTTTTGTCATCGTGTCATCCTGGAGAAAAGCTTCATCCGCTTTCAACCACAGGTGTGGTTGATCTTTCCCGATGTACTGTTGGATGCAAAAGTAAGTGGTAAGTCAATCAGGGGTTTCACCTTGCATCAAATTGGGGTCCACAGACTGCTATGGATTAGATAGCATGTACAGCCTGGCCTTGAATAATCACAAACTTCCAAAATAGTTGTGTATACAAGCTTCAATCGGTCATTTTAGTGGCGGTATCATTATCGTCATGTGGCTACAACTGAATTCAGAAGTAAATCATCAGTGTGCTACGCATGAAAGAACAAGGTACTCTCCCCAACGAAAGCATTTGCTTCGAATGGGAGGGATTGAGTGCCACATTGTCGCGTCTACGGTATTGGCGAAGCGCATTTCGCGCACCTGTCGAATGTGCATACTCTTAAGTGGATGCTCTTAAGTGGATGCCAAGAAAGAATAATCTCCCTCGCTTCTCTGCTCATTTAAGTTTTCACCGATGCACGACACCGGGCTGCCCTGTCTTTATTGAGATATGCTAGGGACGCTATTTTGTATCGGGGAGGTTCATTCGTTTTGTTACTGTGATGCGCAGTCCCGAGATCGGTGTGGACGAGCGTGGACCCATCCTCCACATACTGATGGACATGGTAGAGGCCACTGGTCCCCAGTTCCCCAAAAATTGATGGTCGTACATTCAAGCAACTAAAGGAGAAAACAAGAGTACGGAGCGCATCGGGCAAGCTCACTGGCCTCATCCGCCATGAGAGTGTGCATACTCCCCCCGGATTATGATCGACAAACTTCTTGTGAAATTCTGCTACACTGGTCTGCACGGTGTGGGGGAGTTCTGCTGTGCGGATGAATCGCGGGCTGTACTCTCACTGGTGCATCCGACTGGCAGCATGGCGCTTGTCACAGGCCTACTAGCTACTAGTAGCAATGCTAGCGATGAGGAATAGAGATGGCATTCAAGAGCTAAGGAGGCTATAGAGCTATGGGCGTTGATGGGCTCCTGGGTTGGAGGCCAGTGGAATCTAGTCATTGAAGGTCCGAGCTCACTGCAGTGCCCGGGTTTCACTACGTGCATCGGCCCACGTGTTACTGAAGGCCGATGGGGTCTAGACCACTGGTGGTCACAGCACTGCAACCACATGATCTTATTTACTCTTAGGAGCTATGCTGTGAATTTATGACTTTACCACAGCTCCACCCCCGTTAGCTAAATAATAAGTTCAACAACATGAAGTTTGACAACCTAAAGAAGGGTTGGAAAGCCAAAAAGAGCAATATCATGTTCGCCGTGAGCTAATCCCGTTGGCGGTAATCTACTTTACACATTTTATCTTTTGCCAATGGCGAAAGCGCCTCCTTTCTCGGTACGCGTTTGTATCACCTTCACCAACTATAAAACAAATAGGGACAGGGACCCTGGACTGGACCCTACCCTACAGTTTAAGATGCTTTACCTAGTTGGAGAAGGATGTGCCACTCATCAGTGGTTGATTGTAAGTGAACACCATCGACAGATCCGAGTGGGGCTATATAGGGACAGGTGAGGACTCAGTACTCAGTGTTAACCGGGGAGGCACAGCTCGGGTGGCAACGGCTATGCGCCGGAGAACGGGGCTACGTAGCGTGTCCGTGCACACAGTCTAGAAGGTAGGAAAGGTTTTGTCTTCACCATCTCGGCGGGTCACATGCATCACAGGGGATCCGTACGGGGGACTGGATGATGAAGATCGACAGAAATAGATGTCTACTGTATGACCATGAAGAGGTGACCGCTGAAAGCTAGTCAGTGTCGTCGTGGATAAACTAGGCACAGAACGCGGAAGTGTGGCCTAATGGGTCAAGAAGATAGATTGGTTGTTAACCCGGGGGGGTCCAAGGGCCGATGATCTCGATCCCATGCTGACTTGCTTCCCACATGGGTTGACCGCGCTGAGCGCTGAGTCTGATTCGATATGTTCAATCTGTCTCCAGGCTAGTCTAGCGCCCGACTCCATGATCCCTCTCTCTTCTTCTTTTCCCTGCTAGGCCTAGTCCCACCTCCTCCTGTCTTTGACCATCTCTCATCGCATTCAGCTCTGCTGTCCAACTGACACGCCGGGAGACGTAGGCCAATATTGGCAAATAGACTATTGCTATACAAACAAAAGGTGAATGAACGCTTCCCATACTCAGCCAAGAAAGGGAATAATCATGCGAGAAAGGCCCAAAGTAAAGCGTATAGCTTCTCCGTATTGTCACTGAAAAGGGGGAGATCCACACCTGATGTCCATCCGCATGTCAGTTGGAAGATCGCAAAAGGGATTGAAGGGTGTGAAGAAGGAAACAATCGGAAGGGTGGATGAAAGTGCCCTATGAACAGGGTCCCGGTGCTGGAAAGCTATTCGGGAGACGCAAGTTGCCGTGCGCGGTCAAGGATCGATTGATGAACAATCAGTAAAGAATCCAGTAGAGTCAAATGTCGAAGATAAGCAGACAGGAACAATACAAAAACGAGTCATAGTCATTCAGACGGAAGTTGTTTCACAGGCGATGAGCATGACCAGCAAACCTAGTATACGTGCTCTTTTCGCTTTCTCACCCTGGCATATTCTGTTTCCACAGACGCGCAAGAGAGCTTTTTGGCCTAGCCATGCCGACAGTAAGTTCCCTGGTTTTATATGGGTTAGCCGATCCGTTGGTAATGCCATCTCCGCGATAGAGTCGAGTTACCACGGAAGCCGTCCAACAAAGGCCTGAGCATACGCATTGGGAAGGCAGTGACGTTGTGGGCCTCTGCAGATCCGATCCGATCGAGGGCCCCCTGCTTTATCAGCGGTCTGAGCTCATTATCCTCTAAGCCCCAACCTTGTCTCAATCGTGGAGTTAAGTGGGACCATGTCCTCTCGCCCGAGCGGTCATCGACGCTACGTGTTTTTGGCACAACAGTTGCACCTTTGACTCATTCGATCGTTCATGTTTCATCCCGGGAGGGGATGCACGCAGCTGATCCGCCTGTTTTCTTGTTACCGCACGTGGAACGGTCATTCTTCTCCGCTCCCCAGCGCCTCGTCTGTCCCACCGTTCTTCCACTACTGTATTTTGTTTCCCCTATATAATCCCTGCTTGTATATGCAATGGTTTCTCCCCGATCTGTTGGCTTCTCCACCTCCTTCGTCAATTCATACAGTAGAGGCAACTCCTTTTCCTCTTATAGTTACTAATGGTCTCCTACTCTCTCTGCCGTTCGCCTCCGAACATCCCCTCTCAAGTCAAGCTCCCCAGCCGCTCTGTGCTTGGTCTTGGTGTCCTGTAACTAGTGATTGGAGAGATCTTTCAATCCCACCATTCAGTCTCAGCCGCAATTCCGGTTCCCATTCCAGTCGAAGTGCGGGGAACGTAGTTCTACGCTGCCTCTTTCTCCTGTACCAGAGTACAAACAGCTTCAAATGCATTAGTACCCCCAGGGCATGCTTAGTAGGTAGTCTTGCCGTACCAGCAGCCACCCCTACAATACGTCGATAATAAGTCTGTCCGAGTCCCTAGCCCCCTCAGGCTCTCACCGACCACCCCAAGCACGAACATACCCAGCAGAGTCGACACTTCCGAGCTGCTCGGGACTGTCCCCTTATACCCCCGGATGTGGCCGCAGGCTGAGCTGCGCCAGTTGCGCGGTCCTTGTTGAGAAGGTAAATGACTGCCTTCTCCGGATGGTAGGCTGCTCCTGCCCACACTGGCTGACAGAGTGCAATTATACATGGAGGATTGGGTTCCAAAAGAAATGGAAGGTACCTGTAGTCGATGAAAGTAACAGCGTATCCACCAACGGGGATAGACCCAGGCGGAGGAAAAGACGATGCCCAAGATCTGATTATGAAACCAGCCTGTGGTGGGGCTGGCCATATCTTGCTTTTGGGGACACGCCGCAATAGCCGGGGCAAAGGCGAGGGAGACCAGAGTCGAGGCTAGGCCGAGAATGGAGCAATGGGTTCGTGGGGAAGCAAGAGAAGGATTTTTTCTTGGCACCGGACAGACACCCGACGAGGCGCGTCGTTTCAACTTTCATGTTGCCCTCGCCACCCGAATTTGCGTCTGCTTCCGCCCCGCCAAGCACATGCAAGTTTCAGGAGGGGGAAGATTCGCCGAGGCGTTTTTTTTTTTCTTTTCTTCGTACGCTCGCTGTAGCCTAGCCGGTGGCGGCGAGGCTGAGAGGCGAGAGGCGAGTGCGTGGGATGAAGCTGAAGTGACTGATCAATCTAGGTAAGTGACCAGTGCCGAGTGGCAGGGATTTGATAAGGCGGTAGGAGTACAGTGGGGTCCTCTGAGATCTGACCGATCACATGGACATGTTTGGGGCAACTACGGCGCCCCACAAACATGCACAAACCAGCAGCGGCCATCGACCATCGGCGGCTGTCCAGCAGCCCACTGGGATGGGCACACGCGCCGTGAAAGCACCAGGCACAGCTGTGCTGAGGAGGCTGAGCGCGCCACTGCCAAGCCACCGCCGCCGAGTGCAGTTACTAGTTAGGCTGAACGTTTGCATCTTTCCCCTGCCGATCCGTCAGCCGCACGCACCGGTGATGCCCCCGCCATGTGCGCTGGACAATGGGAGACTGCGTCCCCCACTACGCCAGTCCCCACCCGTCACCCTCACCGCTTACCCCCGCCCTCGGCCGAGAAACGGCCGCCCCCGCCGCCGTCGCCGCCGCGCGCCTTCCGCCCATCTCTCGCCCGTCGGCAGCACCCCCCCACCCCCCCCCCCCATGGGCTGCTCCCCTTCCCGCCCCGACGAATCCGCCGCCGCCGCCCGCAACGACGCGATCGATGCCCAGCTCAAGGCCGACCCGCCTGGCCCAGCGCAACGAGGTCAAGCTCTTGCTCCTCGGCGCCGGCGAGTCCGGCAAGAGCACCGTCCTCAAGCAGATGAAGCTCATCCACCACGGCCCCTACTCGGAGCCAGAGCGTGCGTCCTACAAGGAAATCATCTTCTCCAACACCGTCCAGAGCATGAAGGTGCTGCTCGAGGCCATGGAGGTGCTGGACCTGCCCCTCGCCGATCCCCAGACCGTGCCTGCCGCCCAGATCGTCGTCGCTGCCCCGGACCAGATGGAGACCAGCACGCTGCCCCCCGCCTTGGCGCAGGCGATCGACATGCTGTGGCACGACGCCGGCGTCCAGGGCTGCTTTGCCCGCTCGCGCGAGTTCCAGCTCAACGATTCGGCGCCCTACTACTTTGACGCGATTGCCCGTATCGGTGCGCCCAACTATGTGCCAACGGACCAAGACGTGCTCCGCTCCCCGTCAAGACCACCGGCATTACCGAAACCAAGTTTGAGATTGGCCGACTGACCTACAAGCTGTTTGATGTGGGTGGCCAGCGTTCCGAGCGCAAAAAGTGGATCCACTGCTTTGAAGGCGTCACCGCCCTGCTCTTTTTGGTTGCCATCTCCGAGTACGACCAAGCGCTGTACGAGGATGCCAGTGTCAATCGCATGCACGAAGCCTTGACGCTGTTTGACTCGATTTGCAACTCGCGTTGGTTCCTCAACTCGTCCATCATCCTCTTTATGAACAAGGTCGATCTCTTCCGCGACAAGATTGTGGCGTCGCCGCTGGCCAACTACTTTAGTGACTACACTGGCGGATCCGATTACACTGCCGCCCTCGAATTCTTGACTGCCAAGTTTGTTCGTCTCAACAAAAACCCAGCCAAGACAATCTACACCCCATTACACTTGTGCTACCGACACACAACAGATCAAGTTTGTCATGTCGGCCGTCAACGACACCATCATCTCCAACAACTTGCGCGACTGTGGCCTGCTCTAGCTTCCCTCATCCCCATCCTACCCCACTCCTTTTTCTTTTCTGTCTCTCGGCCTGGTGTGCCCAGCCGTTGGACCAGCTCATCCTTTTGAATCCTCTGATCCTCCCCTTCCTCCCTTCCCCCAACCTAGCTCCCTGGTCGGGTGGGCGCGTGCTCTTGTCCTTGTACTACTCTACACCCTATGCTTGCTTCCAAAGTCCAACGTGGCGACCACCTTGCGCGTCATATGCGCTTTTGCTGCGCTAAATTCCCCCTGGTCGACCTCTTCATACCCTGTGGCGTCCGCCCACCTATGCCAGTTGTGCCAGGTTGCGCATACTTCCTCTTGGTTTGACTGGGGGGGAGGAGGATCGCTGCTGAACACATATGGCGGACACAATGCAGGGCCATATACTACTAGCACGTGTTTTGCCCGCCAGATAGATTCGAGTGGTGAGGATGGATGAAAGGACAGAGAGGACGGGGCCGAGGGGGATCTCATAACCTGCGGATCGTAGTATCCCACAACCAGACGCACACTGTCCGAGCGCTGCAGGCTCCATCACCTAATAACAAGATGTTGCGACGACGATTGTATCGAGGTGGAGGTGGTAGTATAGTAGTACCACACACAGCTGTGTCCCCCCAATCAACCTAATCTAATCCTGCATCGTTTTCAAGCGGATATAACGCTGATAAAGAAGGGAATGATTATGGTTAGTTTGTTTCGTGGCCAAAATGACTCTAAAAGAGGACTGCTTGTCTTTTCAACTCCTTCTCTCCACAGAACAGTCTAAGACCGATGTACTAAAACCTGACACAGCGGTGCTCCGCCAAACGTGCATTTCGTGGGTCTGCCTTCAAGATTCAAGCTTCAAGCTGCAAACCGCAAACTGCAAGCTTCCCAAAAAAGCAACTCACGAGCTCACTCTCTGCAGCATACTATGCAGACGGCACAGTAAAGCGATAACCGGATAACCACCAAGCGCTTACTGCATTTTCACATTTGCAGTGCACATTTGGGCAGTGCCATCTTTCCAGGCCCATATGGACGAGGCCGCGCCACGTTTAATACTCGGTCAGAAACCCCACATGCTACCTCTAAGATCTAAACCCCGGTCACATATCACAAGGTTGGGCGATCGATGACGGAATGGATATGGGGGAAAGGGGGAGCGTCTGATACAGGTAACTGGTAATGAGGTCTAGTATGCTGGCTTCTGCACTTCAGTGCATTCTTTGCTGCCTCTCGAGGTTTCCCTTGGTTTGTGCCTTGAGATATCCTTGTCTGTTGTACGACCGGTAAGATCCAAGAACGTATCGGCTCGACACGTTCGCTCGCAACCTACGCCACCGCTTTGGGTGTCCTCTACTGTGGGCAGGCGCTCGTGTCGCTCGTGCCTCAGGTAGCAGGACTGTGACGGGGACAGCCACACTTGCAGCTGCGAGGAGGGGGGTTAGGGGTGCTACTGTGAGGATATTGATGTACTTGCGCCGCGTGGCCAATCGTTAATTCCCCGGTCCCGGATACCGTGGGGGCAGGTTTGGGACGACGCCTCGTCATGCACGTCATGCGCATCATAGGTTACGCTGTGGAGAAGGTGTGGGACTCAACACGACCGCAGCAAGGACCCAACTGGCGTGGCAAAAGGCATCACAGTGGCGTTGCCGGGACATATCACATGAACATCAGCTATAGTCCCGATAGTCACTGTGACGCTGTGACGCTGTGACTATAGTCGTAGTGACGGACTCGAAAGTAGTAACTAGTACTAAAGTACTAGGGAGTGATTCATTGATTAGTGTGGCTGTGGTGGTTTCTGTGGGGATTCATGTGAATACTGAATTGAGTCCTGAGAGTACCCTGAGTGTATATATTACTCTGAGCACATTCAGGACTGAATCTCAAGTGACGTGCAGACGGGATGTCGACGGATATGGGATGGCCACCGGCCATCGTAGGCGCCCTAGTGGGAAACATTGATGTGATGCGTGCGCCTGGCTCGACTCGCATGATCGATACGAAAAGGTCTGTGTCCCGTTGGATCTCGTTGCGAGCATGTTTGTATTGGAATCAATAACGCGTCGCTCTCGTCACTAGCGTCACTGTATACTTAGTGACTCGGTGACGAGTGAGATCACAACCTCATCAAAACCGTTCCCATAGTAGGAAGGAATCTTTGTCCCGGTTCGACGGCGAGCTGGGTCGTGTGTGGGGATGCCTGGGGACCGGGGAAGCGGAACGCATGAGCACGTGGTTGCTGGGGCATGGGAGGGCTGGAAACACATCCTTTGGCGCGTTTGGGCGCATTGGCCCTTTTGCGCGTTGGTCTGATGTGTGAATTTGTGCCGTCTTCTCGATCATCGACGTTATCCCATCCTCCGCGTCAGTAACTAGTAACTACTAAGTAATCGTTGATCTGGATCATTGCCATTCCTGGCTGATATGATAGGCACTATAGTCACTAGTAGTAGTCACTACCAGCGAGTCACTTCGGTCACTTGCACAACGTGGCAACACTGTTCGATTCAACGAACACCTTGTTTTCCCCGCTC
This sequence comes from Moniliella sp. 'wahieum', assembly GCA_003971905.1. Lineage (NCBI taxonomy): Eukaryota > Fungi > Basidiomycota > Moniliellomycetes > Moniliellales > Moniliellaceae > Moniliella > Moniliella sp. 'wahieum'. Next base: position 74,285 of record RSEE01000148.1, on the reverse strand, counting down.
CTCCACTGCTATTACTCCCTCCTCCTGCGGCCCACACTGGCGACCCACAACCAATACAAGTTCTGCGCAACACATACATCGAGCACTCCATACTGTCAGCGCTCAGCAGCGTCCTTTAGCAGTCACTATAGCTTCACTACTCCAGTACTCGTGTACTCATGCGTCACGGATCACCTCTCTTCTCCGCGTTTCGTGCTTCAATGGCAACTTAAGCTTCCTGCTTCACGAGCGCCACGCCCCCCACACGACAGTACACCCCGCAATCCCAGCCACCACATCTGCTTCATCGATCATCATTAACGATTGGCTAACAGGCCCATGCAGTCATCATATAGTGTGGATTCCAGCTATAGTGACTGTGTCAACGTGCCAAACCGGTTAACGTTTATTGGCATTTGGTCTTAGATCTACTATAGAACGCATTTCTCGCTTTTACAGGGTAACAGAGGCGTCGTAGCAGGTTGTAGCATACCGCAGTATATACGTGTGATCTTCCTACTTGTTTCCTACTGGTCGGGCTTGTGCATGTGGTGATGGCCTATGGTATTGTTCGCGCTGCCGCGGAAAGAGTGTACCAGGTGGTGAACATCATCATGATAATCTCCTCATCAGGCCTTAGGCCGTAGGACAAGGCCGCATGGACGAATGTTCAAGAGAATTCTGCAGAACACTTTACGCCCTAACCACATGCTGCCCAGCTGATACTCCAACAGCATCCCCGACGGCAACAGCTACAGCACTGTAGGATGTAGGCAGAGAATTACACACGTTACAGTAGCAGTTTACGGTAGTGAGGAGGAGGTGAGTGACTAGTGAACAGAGCTTGAAGCAGAGCGATTGGAGTGGAAGCATATGGTTATGGTGTCGGTTGGATGGTGGACAAAAAGTGGCGACATATCACCACACCTATATGCTAAGCGGTAAGGCTTACCTATACTGATCACTTTCAACTGCCAGCTTGAAGATGGATAGCAGAGCATCGTTAGACTGGTTTGGCATGCCGCGCCCAAGCACAACATTGGCAATCCAGCACAGCCTGCTGTGGGCCGGGTGGACACCACACAATGGGATCCATTTACAAATACCGGCTCTCGTTGGCGGGCGGAAGAAAAGAATGGAGAGCGGATGTGAAAACAACTGCGCCCTGCGCTTTTACGATTCATGTGTTTGGGTGTGTGGGACGATCGAGTGACTGTGACGATACGGACTGGGATTCATATTCACGGGATTGGTGACTAGTAGTGACTAGGCAGTCAGATGTTCCATGTTACAGGCTATCACCATATTCACACCTCTACCGCGGTTCCACGGCGCAGCCTGAGCGCCTCACCCCACCTCGCCAACGTGGCGCAGAGTTGAGGTGCTCGTCCCGGTACTACTCGGTCTGAGAAATGAGACTCATTACGCACTCCTCGGCATACCCAGTCTGAGTTCTCAACTCAACCAGTCACTTTCCTCAATACAACGCGAGCCAGTTTCAACGCTCAGCGCTCACTAGCTTCACTGTCTACGGTTACCCACGTTTGCCGCGTACCGGAACGCCACCACGGAGAGCGCCAATCGGAGAGTGCGATGAGACCGTGTGAGGAACAGGGAGGAATACGATTGTTACAGGTGGGCCTCGTGGTTGGGCTTGTTTGGAAGCTTGATCCTTCTTTCAGGTCTCAGAGCTACCCACACGCCCGACAGGAGCATGTATGTGGCCAGCGCACACCGCTCTAGTGGCGATTCGAAAAGCGATCCAGATGTACTTTCAACACCATTTGATCCGCTGCCTCCGTTGAGATCTCAGACCGATGAGATGTGCGATGCGAGATCCGGGCGTATCTGGCCATCTGCGATCTGCGAGGCGCTACGAGATAGTGGTCGCGATAGCACATCAAGAGGCGGGGTGGGCAGTGACTACCTGCAGGAGAAACAGAAAGGCACGCGCGATTAGTATATAACCCCAGTGCTTTGGCTTGATCTCCATCGACAATTCCCACCACCCACCACCCGCCTCCCCGCACCGACCATCTCTTCTCTCTCCAAGCTTTCTCTCTCCAAGCTTCTTTCCCTTTACCTCCACTCTCTCACCATGCACTTCTCTACCAACTTTGCTGCGCTTGCCTTGGCCCTGGGTACGATCAGTGCTTCGGCTATGCCTTCTCCGTCGGGCATCGGCCGGACCGTTGAGATCCCACTCGCGCGGCGTGCTGACCGGCTCATGACGCGTTCCGATGGCTCGATCGACATGGCCAAGCTTTCCCAGGAAGTGGCACGTCTGCGCACCAAGTACACCAAGAACTTGGCTGCGTACGAGCGCAACACGGGCAAGAAACATGCTCGGGATGCGCGGCACAAATTGGTCGGTCGGTCGACTGGCACGGTGGCACTAGGGGACCAGGATAATGGTCAGCTGTGGTCCGGTCAAATTGCCTTTGGCTCGCCGGCGCAACAGATCTACATTGGTACGTTGGATGGTCTGCGTTGTATGCTGGTTCTACATTGGCCACAACACCAACATCGTCCTGTTCCCACACTGCGTTGATCAGAGCATGAAACTGACTTTGCTTTTGTGTGTGTATTTCCCATGTCCTCCTGCGTGGTCAATAATAGACTTTGACACGGGATCTAGCGACACGCTCGTCAATCCCGGTGCGTACAACCCGGGCTCGTCCTCTTCCTCCTCCAACGGGCAACAAGTTCCAAGACCGTACGCGGATGGCACGCAGGCCTCGGGGAACATCTACTCGGACAAGTTGACGATTGGCGGTCTGTCTGCCGACAAGGCGTACATTGGGTTGAGCCAAACTCAGTTTATCGATAGCAGCGAGGGCAACAACAAGGGGATCAGTGGCATGGCTTTCCCCAACCTTGCCGAGTTCCCGGAACAGGAGCCGTACTTTTACTCGTTGATCAAGGCTGGCGTCCTGGACGAACAGGCATTTATGTTCAAGCTGCGAACCTCGGGTTCATCGCTCACCTTGGGCTCGAAGAGCTCGACGGCTACGTACGTGCCCGTGACGGATGCTTCGTACTGGGGCGTGGACGCCAAGGTCAATGGCAAGGCGGTGCCGGCTGCGATTGTTGATTCGGGTGCGTATCCTTTTTTTCCCTATCAGGTCTATATGGTCGTTTGCACCCTCGGCGCGATATGGTTGTTGGGCGTTGGATTGCTGACGCAGTATCTGCATCCTATCGTATCTGTCGTTTGCGTACCAGGTACGACGGTGATTGTGGCGCCTCCGTCGGAGGCCAAGGCGCTGTTCCAGTCGCTGGGTCTGCAGAGCTTTACGCAGAACCGGCAGCTGATGGCGGCGTACGACTGCAACTCGCCGCCGTCGGTGAGCTTTACGTTTGGGTCCAAGACGATTGCGCTGTCGAAGGACACGATTTCGTTTGGCACGACCAACGACGGGCAGTGTGTGCTGGCGGTGATTGGCGCGGACCTGGGCCAGGACAGCTGGACGCTGGGCGACAGTCTGTTCCAGGAGACGGTCGTGTCGTTTGATGTGGCCAACCAGCAGGTGGGCTTTGACTGAGGCCGTGGCGACGAGCAGCACGCGTCGACGTCGACGGCCGATGGGAATGCGACTGGATTATGATACGGATGGGCGAGCAGAGGGTGGATATAGTCCTAGCAGACAGTACTGTCCTTACCTAACACGCTGCCCAGGCTCAATGTTCAACGTTCAACTACGGACTCTTGCAATTTCAACCCACGTACGCGTCGGTGCAAAGGCGAGTTGCACCGAGGGAGACAGAAAAGGCGAGTGGATTTAAATGGTGTGGCCGCTGCCAGCTTCGATGGGTTCGATGTGCTTCGGCTGCGACTTGCATTCCCCTCGATCCATCCGCCTCTTCCAGGCCATCGATCGTCTCTGTCTCGTCGCCCACGGTGGGCTTTCCACGTTCCACACCCAGCCCAGATTGGCACGGACGACGGGGAGGACGGAGGGGAAGGGAGGGTGGGACGGACAGAGGCCGCGGCCATGTCGACCTTTCCGAGACCTGGATCGCGGGGATACGGTCGGTCGGCCGGGTGCGCTGCTGGGGGCCAGGGGCATGTGGCGGTTGCAGGATTTGCCGCAGTCTCGCGGTTGCATCGTTACGCGTTGTGCGTTACGCGGCACTTCTAAACATATTCCCCTCAGGCACACGTAGCTCAAATAATGTTAAGTACTCATTAGTCCAAGACACAGGCGGCGAGCCGGCGCTTTTTTCCTTGCGTTTTTTTCAGGGCCTGTCGGGGCGGTGTGGTCCGTGGCGGATCGGAATCGGCAGGACTGGGATGGGCCAACAAAGTAAGTAAGCCCGGCGGCTGCTAGTCGTCGGCCGGGCGCACTGAGACGCTACTAACACAGGGTTAACCCGCAATTGCACCAACAGGACCCTGCCCCGAGCAGCCCAAGCACGTCTTTGCCCGCCACCACCGGCCCTGTCGTCCTCCCTGCCAACACCCCCTCGATGGAGCTCAGCATCACGACCGCCGAGAACGACATCTTTTTGTCTACCCCGTTGACCCTGCGCTGCTGCTGCGAGCGTGCGCGAGGCGCTGAGCGAGCGCGGCGGCGGCCGCGGCGCGCTGTACGTCGCCACGGTCCACCTCACCGTGCCGTCCGATGCCGGTGTCAAGGCCAAGGTGCTGCGGGCGGGCGTGCACAAGCTCGAGTGTTCGTTGCAAGGCCGCGAGAACCTGGGGTTCGTGTCGGGCGCAGCGATGGAGCAGAACACGCCGTTTGTGCTGGAGAAGGTGTTGGACGAGACGCAGGTGGTGGATCCCACCACGGCGTTTGTCACGCCTTCCCACTCGCCCCCGCCTTCGTCGCCCACCCCGCCTCGGTCTCTGGCTCGACCAGCACCGCCTCCCACCACACCCCAGTCCCCGCCGCGCTGGCGTTTTACGACCGCGGCAAGACCCAGCCCTCGTCGGCCGTTTCCTCGGCCGGGCCCAGCACGCGTGCGTCGAGCTTGGACCTCCATCCGCCCGCGACGCCACCTGCGTCGCTGCACCTCGAGCCGGGCAGGATGTACTCGTGGGGACTTTATTTTTGAGATTCCAGCATGTGCCGCCGTACGAGCGCTGTCGGTACGGCCGGCTGTACTACCGCCTTACCGCCAAGCTCACCCTCAATGCAGGCGGGGGGCTGCTGGGTTCGGGACGCAAGGTTTTGACTGCGTCCAAGGTACGTCTTTTTCCCTTCTTGCCTTCTCTTGCTTTCTTTTTTCTTCCTGTGCTTTCCCCTTCCCCCCCCCCCCCCCCGGGCCCCAACTTTCGCTGAAGCTTATCTCTGACCCTCGTTATCTGCCTGCCTGCCTGTCTGTCTGTCTGTCTGCATTGCCATTTGACCGCGGGGTGGGGAACCAGAATGCGTTCCCTGTGGCCTTGCCTACGCACGATGGTGCGCTAGCCTACTCGTTCAACCACCATGCCGAGACAGATTTGGGACCTTTGCTGATCACGGCGCGTTCGCAGCACCTCACAGTGGGGGGGTACATGCGCTTCGCCTTGTCCATGCCATGTGTGCCGGCCGAAGCGCACCTGGTTCGCGTTACGGCCAAACTGTTGCAGAGGGTAACCTTACATTCGCGCCGAAAGCCCCAGATGGGGAGAATTGTCCGCTGGAATCTCACCCGCTCGTCGATTCCGACGGGTCGGACTTGACGGTGGAACAGGTGAGACCCAAACCGAGACCCAGACCGAGAGCGAGAACAGACAGGATCCACCCGCTGCTCCAAGGCGGTTGGATCCCGTGGCGCGCGAGGGGCCGGCCGCGGCCGAGAAGATGGGTCGGGGGATATTGGGCTGGCGCGCGCATCGGGATGCGAGCCACGGGATGCATCGGGACCGGCAGGCTCCCCACCAGCGGCACCTACCACACCTGCCGCACCTGCGAGGCGGAGTGTGCAGGGGGAGTGGGTGACTCGGCTGCCGACGGACGATGCGGTGCGCCCGACGTCGTTGGCCGGGAGCCAGAGTGCGATCCGTGTGGCGCACCAGATGGTGTGCCAGATCCGGTACACGCTTCCTGGGCTCGAGGCGCCGGTGGTGGGGCCCAACGGGAGCGGGCGGGCGAAGCAGCCGGTGCACGTGTACCAGGCCAGCTGGGACATTGACCTACCATCGTGTGCGGCTAAGTACGACTCTGTGCGTCTGCCGTCGTATTCGGCGTTGGACTCGCAGCCTGTGCCGCCGCAGGGGCGGGACGAGTGGCAGGGCCCCAACGAGCACGAGTCGCACAGCCACTGTGCGTGTGGCCAGACGCTCGAGGAACTCATTGCGATCGAGAAGCGCGCCGGGGAAGAACAGAGTAACAGCGTGAGCTTGGTCCAGGCGCTGCAGGCCGACTTGGCAGCGATGCGTACGCGGTCCCAGTCGCGTTCTGCCTCGGCTGGTGCGCCTCGCTCCGACCGCTCGCGTAGCCGCGCACGCTCACGCGCCACCAGTCGTCCAGGCGACGCGCGCGACCCCGTCTCCCCGCACCACCTCCCGCTCGCCCTCGCAGCAGTCGCGCGGCCGCACGCCGCGCGTCACCCGCAGGTGGCGTGGGCGATGCCGGCGATGGATGGCCAGCCGCTGCGGGCGGTGGATGTGCGGGCGGGGCTGTTGCAGAGCGGGATGTTTGGCCCAGCGTCGGACGAGGAGGATGTGGTGGGGGCAGCGGATGAGGAGGAGGAGGAGGGTTATCTCTCTGCCGACTCGGCGGAGGAGACGGCGCGCTTGGCCCACAAGCAGTCCCAGCTCTACCAGATTGTCCCGCCCGAGCCGGGCAAGTAGCCTGCCCAGAGCAGGAGATTGCATTGCGCACACTGGGCCGTTATTTTCATTGTCGTTGCACGTACCATCCAATCCATATTGCCATCTGCGCCATGGCGCACCCTTGTCGGAAAAAGGCAACTACTTGCATCCCATTCCATCCCATCCTAACCCATCCAGACCATCGCCTCGTGCGTCTATAGCAGCTGATGAGAAGATGTACATGGCACTTGTACTTGGACCAACATTCCACGTTAACTTCATGACGTTCATGAGAGACTAGACTTGGCTTAACGCGACGTGTACGTGTACGTGTACGTGACGTGTCATAGATCGTTTTCATTAATGGACGGATGAGCTTGAGCGGAACCCGCTCGCGGCTCGTTGAGAACTCGGGTGTTTGGCGCACAGATCCCTGTGGAATCCCTGAGGCCGGAAAGGAGCCTCGGAACCGAGCACCGCACCGCACCGGACCCGAACCCTGCTCGCGGCCATAAGCGCTGGGGCCAAGTGCCCCGACTGGCAGTCGCACTGTCATGTCAGAACATGTCATGTCCTGTCGGCCATGGCAGTGGGCTCGGTGCGCCCGCCCATGGACCGCAAGAGGGTACGCAGCACAGAGGGGGGAGCACGAAAGGGAACGGGAAAGTCTCCCTTGCTTGGTGGGCTATGGGACCAGTGGCGCCAAATGTCTGCTCCACAGCAGCCTGGGCCGAGCGCCACGGCCAACCAAGCACGTATCTCCCCCCGCCGCCGCAGGAACGCCTTCTACGTGGCAGCTGCGCCACGCGCCGTCAACCGTTACACTTTGACAAATGCGACGGCCTGGTACAGAGCTAGTGGACAAGAAGGAGGGGCAGGGGTGGAGTCAGTACACCGATCCCGGACGGGACGAAAGAATAGGAAAGAAAGAATAGGAAAGAAAGGAAAGGAAAGAAGAGCAACGAAAGAGAAAGAGAAAGAGAAAGAGAAAGGGAGAAAGAAAGGGAGAAAAAGGAAGAAAGAAAGGAAGAAAGAAAGGACGTACTGGCAGCTTGCCACAAATCGTGGCGGATGGGTTCCGGTCCATGGAGGGGATGAACCAAGCGATGGAACTGGGTGCCGTAAGCGCGATGATCGCGATACTCATTGACAAAGTCGGAAAAGGTGCGACGCCATTCAGGTCGTAAACCTACCTCTTCAGCAATGCGGATCATGGCTTGCCACGGCACCACATACTCGACCACATTCGTCACTGCGTCCTCCAAGTAAAACATGTACGCCTCGCCAAAGTCGGCACCTTGGAACGGAGCGGGGAACGTGACGCTGTACCGGCTGTTACCGAACGAGAGGCCTGCCTGTGCGCCCTGCGCGGCCCCGATCCGTTCGCGGATCACATCGGGATCGGGCAGGGTGGCAATCACCACTCCGCCCGGGCGAAGGAGACGGGCAGTGTTGTGCATCATTTGTCGTGCGGCAGCTTCGGAGCTCCAGCCATAGTGGAGGCAAAATTGCAAGCTCGTGACAGAGAACGGTCGGTGTCCGGGAGGAAGGTTTCGATCGGCTGACCAAAACAGTCAAACGCATGGAACTGGGCACGAAACTGGCCTGGACGCAACTGGAGTTGACCCGACGGCCCCGGCGTAGGCGCCAACGGCGAGCTGGCATACCGTCGTTCCGCATCGGCCACCGACGCTGCCGCAATATCACACAACACCACTTCCTCTGGAGTCGGACGCACCCGACCCCACTTGTACAGATCGCCACCTTTACCCGCGCCCAACTCGAGCACCCTGCCCCGCACACCTGCCTCAGCAGCTTGGGCCAACGCCTCGGACCCAAACAGCTGCATGACCACCGACTTGACCCAATTGTTCAGGTTGCGCAACGGCAAGATCGGCGACGATTGGCGTTTCTGAGCACCTTGGTCCCGACGTGCATTGTAATGCCCCGCAACGGCAGTCGCGTTGGACACGAGCGCCGGTGTAGGTGCAGGCGTAGCGCCCGAACCAGCTCCTGCACCCGCTCCCGCACCCGCACCCGCACCCGAGGAAAGGCCAGAAACAACGCCGGCAGCACGTTGGCGCAGCACGTTGCGCGCCTGAGCGTCGCGCTTCATTGCGCTGACAGCCACGGCGGACAAGCCAACAAACAGGTCGGGGCTGGCCTCGGACACGCGCTTGGTAGGGTGGTAAGCACGGTCCGAGCGACGCGGGGCGTCGGCAGAGTCTCGGCCGAGGACATGGATTGCACCTTGGGAGGAGGCGGAGAGGCGAGGGAACTAGTCCGCGCATGCGCACGCGGACGTTTCACGTCGGGCGGACCAGGGGCGGGGGGGGGAGAGTGGTCTGGGTTCGAGGTCACGGGCGGAGTGGGCGAGCGAAGGCGTTTGCGGTATCGCTCGGTTGGCGTGATGCGCGTGTCGGTGTCGGCTAGCTTGGCTACAGGACCAGGTAGGGGTTCCGATGCCGGCGAGACGGTCGGGGGGTTGGCTTGGTCCATGCTTGGTCCAGTTCCTTGGCCAGGTCATCCTCCGACTCGGGATCTGGTTCTGGTTCTTGCTCTTGCTGTTGCTCGGGCTCTTGCTCTTTCTCTTGTTCTTGCTCGGGCTCTTGCTCGGACGGGGGCAGGAGGGCGCCGTTGGGTTCGGGATGGGAAGCAAGTTCGGGTGCGATGTCAGGACCAAGGTCGGGCTCAGGCCCGGGATCGGGGTCGGAAGTAGGTTGAGGGCCGGGATCAGATTGGGATTCGGATTCGGATTCGGATTGGGTGTCGCTATCGGCTGGATCGGGTGGGTGACCAGGCGGGGGCGGGGCGGCATCGGCGATGCTGGGGGACGAGAAGAGGGAGTTGGCCGAGTGGTCGGTGGGGTGGGAGAAGCTCGATACGGGGCCGGATATGGAGGGGCGGGTGGGCGGGCATAGAGGAGAGGGAAGGGCTGTAGGAGGTCGAAGGACGTTTGGGTCGGACCGAAGGGGCAGAAGCAGCGTCGGGGGACGGGTTGAGCAGCGCGGCGAGCGTGTGGCGCGGCACAGACGCGTGCGGCGCGGACGCGAGGGAGGGCGAGACGGGCGCTGGCGTGCCGAAGGACGCGGTGGGAATGGCGGGGCTCAGGGAGGCCGAGGAAGAGGACGCGGCGTGCGGCAGCAGCGGACGCGGGCCAGGCTCACCGCCGTCGAGCAGGTTGAGCAGCGATGCGCGGCGCGGCGCCGACGACGCCGAGGCGGAACTGCTCTCCGACTGGCGCCGTTCCATCGGAGGGGGGGTGGGGGGGGGGTGGGGAGGTGTGGTGGTGGAGGAGGTGGTGGTGGAGGAGGTAGAAGTGGAGGTAGAAATGAAGGTGGAGGTCGTCCCAACGCCGTTGAGACCGCGTCGAACGTTCAAGCTTCGTTCAAGCTTCAAGCTTCAAGCTTCAAGTGAAGCTTCACGCTTGGACGCGCCGCGATGGGATGATGGATGACTGGTGCTTACGCAAGCCGTACGTCAGCTGCCGGCGGGACCAAACCACTGCACTCTAAGTGTTCCCCGTTGGGTCGCCACCACCACCACCGCCATGTCGATCGAGCGCACTGTTGACGCGCTGCTCGGCCACCAGGTCGCCGTGTTCTCCAAGACGTACTGTCCGTACTGCGACGCGACCAAATCGTGCGTTATGCGTTCCTCCTGCGCTTTGCGTCTCGTCGCGTGCCTCGCTAACCCTCGCCTCTGCTTGTCAGCCTGCTCGCCTCGCTCGGTCTGCCGTCGGGCTCGGTGGGCGTGTTGGAGCTGGACGTGATTCCGGAGGGCAGTGCGATCCAGAGCTTCTTGCAGACCAAGACGGGCCAGCGTACCGTGCCCAACGTGTTTATCAACGGCAAGCACGTCGGGGGCAACTCGGACCTGCAGGCGCTCAGCAAGCAGGGCAAGCTCCTGCCCTTGCTCCAGGCCAAGTAACCGCCTACTCTCCTGTGCGTTGCGACGCTGCCCCCATCCATCGTGTTCCCTCCACGCTCGGTTGGATCCACTGGCCTCGGGGGTAGCCCTCTACTCTCTGCTCTTTGCTCTCGGCCCCATGGCTATGCAGCTCCCGCTGTACCAATCGGACTGAGCGCGTGCCCCAATGCATAGCATAGCATGGAATTGCTTGCGCCCAGCACGGCAACGCCGCGCCCTGGTAAACGTAGTGCCCAGCGGAGTGTGGATCGTATTGTTCTTGATGCTCCCACGCGATTGGTCGGACCCAGGGAGGTGGACGTAGGCTGCCATTCTCTGCGATTTGAGCCGCGACAGAGCTAGACAGTAAGGGACTAAGTATGGGAGAGGGACCGTGTAGGCCACAAGGCGCTGGGATTGCTTACGACTACGAGCCTGACTAGTGACAGTAGCGACTTTTGGACCATGCTTCCTTGCCCCCGTTGCTTTATCGGCCGGGTGGAGCGTACCCGTGGGCGCAACAAGGGGCATCTGGGCCGGGCCTACAAAGCGGGCAACGCACGCGGCCAACAAGATGGGACGCATGTGCTGGTACCGCACTACGATACCGTACCGAAACCCGTACGCAGTGCACAAGCTACGGTCCAGGTCAGACGAGCTGGGGAAGGGGGAAAGGCGGAAAGGCGGGAAGACTTTAAGCGGTCGGAGGCCCCGACCCCCGACCCAACCAGCGGCGCCAACCGCCGAGGTGGCCATACCACACACCACAGTGACAAGGACAAGCAATTGATTCATCTTGTGGAAGGAAGGGGAGGGGGGAGCGATCCGAGTTCCGAGTGCGCTGCCGCCCCGCCACCGCCATCCGGGCAGATCGCCCATTTTTGCACCTCTTCGGGTGGTATATACTATGGCGATGCATAGAATGCTGGATGCATGATGCTGGATGCATCCGAGCCAACCCCCCACACAAGGCCAGAGTGCGCTGGCCTAGCGCGCGCGCGCCTTGTACATGTCAAACTGAACCCTGATCAAGCGGTTCTCAAAGATGGTCCGGTCGAGCAACTTGACCGCCTTGACCGCCTCTTCGACCGTGTTGTAGTGAACCATAGCTTTGGAGTTACTGTTGACGTCGCGAACGAGCGTGCGGGCAACTGTGACGGTACCTGCTGCGAGGCACATGCTGACCAGCTTATCCAGCTCCACGGTGCCCGCCAAGTTGGACACGACGATGCGGCGTAGGGGCCACGATGCGGCGGGGGGTACCGAGGCCGCTGCCTGCACCACCTCGGAAGATAACGATTCGATCGACAAGCGTTGGCCGTAGAATGCGGGCCGTGCAGTGCCTCGCGCACAGCGACAGCCGCCGGTGCGTCACGCAGCTGCACGGTCGCCTGTCCCGTGGCAGGGTCAATGTCAATGCCCTGCGCATAGTGCCCCGTGTTGCCCACGGTGTCCCGCAGCTGCTCCACAGTGGTACTTTGAGGCAACTGGAAAGCGAGGAACGAGGCACCGCGCCAAGGAAACACACACACCAGTCAGCTATCCGTTCCAGTCTGAAAAAAGAAAGCAACATCGAGGGAAGGGAAAAGAGGAAGGGAAAAGACGGGGGGGGGGGGGACACGTACGTCGGTAAACACCAAGGAGACAAAGGTTGACCTGGCAGGATCGGAAGCGGGGGCCCTGTAGCCCTTCTTGTCGAATTCCATATACATTCTGCGGCCTTGGAAGACCTGGCCCGACAAGCTCTCGATGGCATGGGCAGCCTGTTCGGGCGAGGCGTACTCGACGTCTGCGCAGCGGAACTGAGGACGGTCGATGGTGGTGAGGCTCACCACGTCGCCGACCTGGGCCAGGTACGCACGAAGCGCATCCTTCAGCGCGACAAAGGGCACGTTGCGCACAAACACGCGCGGGGTAGGCGCCGCGGGGGGCTTCTCGCCGGCCTCGGACATGTGGGTGGGACGGGAGGCGTGGAGCGGCTGGGCGGCGGCGGCGGTGGCGGTGGTGCTGAGGGCGCGCAGGGCGAGCGCAGGGCAGCCGGCGCGCACAGCAGACGCCGGCAGGAGAGCGGGCGGGCGCGCGACGGGGCGGCGCGGTGTGTGCTGTGCGCTGGGCAGAGCGGCGAGGGAGGCGGCGACACGCATCAGAAGCGGCGAGAAGCGGACGAGGCGAGGTATTGTTTGTAACCAACTCACGGATGTTGTTGTTCCCCCACAAAAAAAGCTACCTTCCGAGTAGAAGAAGAAGCAGAAGCTGCGTAGGTAAGCACCCAATTGCAATTTAGTTGCTGCTTGCCTTCGCCCTCGCTCTCTCGGCCGAAAAAAAAAGAAACAAGTCGCGTACGGCTGGCGACGCCGCTTCGTTCGGCGTGCGCAGCCAAATCCACCTCCCTACTCTCGCACTACTACGTCCCACTACGCCCACTATCCACCACACTCGCCACACTCGCCACACAAGGCGGCTGGCGTATGTGCATTGTGAGCGTCTTTGCTCAGCGCCGCTGCGACTTATCCGTCCCGGCGCAGCCAAAATGGATCCAGCCAAACGAGCGCAATCCACCACAGCCCCTTTTGACATGTAAGCATGCTCTTGGCGAGAGCTTAAGCAAGGTGTTACATGTTACTGCCCGTGGCAATTACCCTACTTGCCCTTCCGATTGCTTTCATCCACCACTTGCCGCTGTGGATATAAACCCCCGCTCAGAGCGGTCGGTGAGCAGCGCGGAAAGCGTTATTCAGGTACCCTCACACGGTGCAACGCGTTTTCATCCCATCCTCTGCATCCTCCACACCATCCACACCATCCACCAAACCCATCCCCGAGCCCTTCTCCCTTGTACACTAGAGGGCTCGCCCGTGTTGTCCAATCCTCGACCCACGCCCGTCCGACCCAGCCTGAACCCCATCCTGTACCGCGACATGAACCGCCGCCACGGCCCTGACCCCGACCCTGCCCACCCAGACGAGGAGGAGCAAGTACAATTGGACGAGCACGTGAGCGCATTGGCTGATCCCATCTACGTCCGAGTGCTGTACGACTATTATGACCCTGCACCGGAGAAACTTCCGTTGAACAGGGGCAATCTGCTGCAGGTTCTGTCGACGGCCGACTCGGGGTGGTGGGACGGGATCCGGTTGGGTGCGGGGCCTGTGCTGCGCGGATGGTTTCCCAGTAACTACGTGCAAGTGTGCGAAGCGGATGTATGGGAGTTGGAATCTGCTCAGATGGGTCTCTCGAGCGTGCCTGGCCTCCCACGCAACGCACAGAGAATGCTTGTAAGGTTAACTGTAAGGGACGAAACCGGGCTTCCCACCATTGGTATCCCGCTGGACAACGTGAATACGACTCTTGGTAATGTGGCGAATGCTTTCATTAATGTCTTGTTTCCTCGCGTTCTTTTTATTCAGCTGTAACAACTTGGATGGAGCGGCAGTCAGCAACAGCAACAACCTACCCGCGGCCACGCTGCCCTCCAAATCATCGAAACCGCCGAAATCGTCGATACTTACCTTCACCTTCACCTCCACCTTCACCTCCGGTCGGCACCGGCATGTTATTGGCTGCTTGAACCCCAACACGCCTGTTGATCAGGCACATAACCTCTTTTGTCTCTGACTCGGCGTATCTTTTTTTCTCTGGATCAGAGGGGGGAAAGGAGGCGGGTGTGGTGGTCATTGTCGCGGGGCCAAGTCTCATCTGCCTCTTCACTCTTCACCCTTCTTTTGCCTTGATCGTATCCACCTGTTTTGCCCCCCGTCTGTGACGGCGTCTGGCCTGAGGCCTGATTAGGAGTTGTGAAGGCTACATCCTATTGGAGTTGCCGCACTGCCAAAGAGACCAGCAGGCCACGTGCTCACTAATTACCCCCTGCCCCAGTGCTTATTCCTATACTTCGCTCTTCACGACAGCGCCTATCCCTTTCCCCCCTCCCTTACCTCTCGCTCACCCCGTTCCATGATTCTCACTCGCTGATTTGCCTTTCTGTACTTTAGAGACGAGGCAGTGTCTCCACGTCAGAGCGTCTTATGATCTTACGCGTCGCTACTAGTCCGCATCTCAACAACGTCACGCTCTCCCTCCCATAAATTGGTTGATGGGATTGAATGATCATCTCCTCGTTGCCTGTGTTCCCATTTCTTCCGTCCGAAGTTCGCGATGAGGACAGTGCAGAGCGCGTGTTGCAGTGGCTATAGCAGAAAGTAAAGGGAGTGAAGGACGGGAAGAGGGGTGTCAGAACATACATGATCCCTCTGAGTTGCAATGATTCTCTGTAGTAATCCCTGGCGTGCTGCCGCTTGAAGCGGTTGGCATTTTGTGCCGGGAAAAAAGGGGAGAGCGCACGATGAGCGGCTGTTTGTGGACTGCGTTGCGCTTGAGACCGTCATATGAATGTACACTGCGTGATGTGCACATGCAGTTGATGGAGCGCTCTCAAGGGAGAGGGAGGCAACAGGAGTTCCGTAGTAGGGATTCGTTTATTGTAAGTCATCTTTTGCCTACACCACCACCATCCGCAACGCCGTCCACAATACTATCCATAGTATTACACACTCATTTTCCGGGTGCCGTCCCGCTAGTGTACTGCGATCGTTCGAAAGCCAGCGCGGGCCGCTGGATCGAAGATCCTGACTTATTCCATGGATTCCATCTCTCTCGCTCATTCGGAAGGTCCGGGATGCAGATAGGATATTCCACTTGGCCCTCGCGGAGGCTCCGAACCCCCCTCCCCTTATACAACTACAGTTTAATATTCCAAGGCCCAGTCACACCACACCACATTCCCCCGCGTGAGCCGTGCAGACCAAGTGGATCCGAGCGAATCCAAACGAAGTGTCTCCTCTGCCCCAATCCAACCACACCTGCCAATCCTTCATCCACTGGTCCGCACCCTCCGCTTATCAAACTCATCAGCCTCATCTGGCATCAGTTCGCCATTGTCTCTCCCCCGCCGTTTTTCTTTTTCTCTTTTGCTGTGCCATCCCCAAGGACCTTTTGCAACAGAGAAAGCTTTGGTTCGGGAGTGCACAGCCTGCTCCAAACAACTTACACATCCCCATTCGCAACACTGCAGCCAACAAGCGCAGTGCGCCTTGCCCACCCACCAGCAACCATCACCTCTACGATTTGCCATTGTGACGTTGCTACAGCCACTGGCGCATCAGGCTGGGGCGAGGGAGCCTATCCCGAGGTTGCGCGACCCAGGCCTCTCTCCCCACGAGACGATCCTCACGTCCGCTGATGGTCACGTCAAGGGCGGTACGTTGGAATCGCTTACGGTGCGTCTGACGCTTCACGACCACTTGGACCCGTCGTTCAACCATAGCTTTTTGCTCACCTACCGGTCCTTTACCACGAGCGAGACGTTACTGGACATGCTGTTCCGGCGGTTCCGGGTTTCGATGCCCGCTGAGCTTGTGGCGGCCGACAGAGAGATGCAACAGCTCTGGACGGAGCAGGTACAACGTCCGATTCAACTGCGGGTGATCAACGTGCTCAAAGCGTGGTTGGAAACGTACCAGGATGCGCGCACGGACACGGGGATGTACCCGCTACTTTACGCCTTTGCCCATGGCGAACTAGCCTCTGCGCCCGGTATGCAATTGGCTACCGCTCAACTGTTGCGGTTGCTTAGGACGTGTGTCGAGGACCCAGATGGGAGCAAGCGCATCCATCCCGCCTGCGCCCGGCTGGTGGGCGCGACGGCCCCACAGCCCATCCCGATCTTGCCGCGCCACGCGGGGCGAATGAGCCTGCTGGACCTGGACCCGGTGGAAGTGGCGCGCCAGCTGACCGTGCTGGAGAGCGAGGCGTTTGGTCAGATTCGGCCGGGGGAGTGTTGGGGGGCAGGCGTGGTCAGGTGCCGAGGGCGCAGTCAAGGCGCCTGGGATTAGAGGCGTGATAGCTCTGAGCAATGCGCTCACGACGTGGATCTGTACCGAGGTGTTGGCTCCCTACGATGCACATCGACGCGCGGCATGCTCCATTGGAGTAAGATCGGGTCACATGCGCTGTACTTGCACAACTTGGCGAGCATGGCGACGATCGTCAGTGCGCTAAGCTTGTCTCCCATTGCGCGGCTGCGCACCACGTGGGAACTGGTGCGTGCTCGTACTCATACTCGTTCCAAGTCCTCAGGCCGTCATCTTGAGCTTGACCATCCGCCCCCCTCATCGCGCCCACCAACAACTTTGCTCAGTACCGACACACCATCCGTACCTTCTCTCCGCCGTGCATCCCGTTCTTGGGGGTCTACCTGACCGACCTTGTGTTTCTCCAAGAGGGCAACCCCGACTTTCTCCCCGACACTCACCTGATCAACTTTTCCAAACGTCACAAGACGGCCGAGGTGATCAAGCAGATCCAAATGTACCAAACCACACCGTACGTCCCACCGTTTCCTTGTCCCCTTTTGGATGCAGCCTCCTTTAGTTCCTGGCGCGTTCACATGTGACACCCTATATATGTTTGTACTAACTCCCCGATCATACATTTGGGATCGGCTGTCCTCATTTGTCACATGTCCATGTCATGTATCATCATGTGTTCGGTTACGGTCGGGACCACACATCATATGATTTACAGCTTCAACCTCGTTCCCGTGCCTAGCATTCAAAAGCACATTCGCGATGCGATGAGCCAGCGACGAAGGAGCCCCTGGGGGACCTGTACCACCGGTCGTTGCAGCTCGAGCCGCGCGGCAGTTTGGACGAGAAGACGAGACCGGCACTGGCGTGCTTGCAAGACACTGGGCTGGTGTGAATTGGCATTAGTAGGGAAATTGCATCCGTCACGGAGAGAGGATCTTCAAATGAAGAATGCTCTCTCTGACATCTTTTTCATTCCTCCCTCCTCCCTCCTTCCTCCACCCTCTGTTTTCGCTCCTTCCTCACCCCTTCTTCATCACTTCTTCTCACTACCGCTTCCTCTCATTCTACTGTCCTCGCCTTGAAGAGCCCACAGCTATAGCCAGAGGCCCGAGGGCCACATATGTGTGCCCCTCGCTGCCTCTTTTCTGCCATTCCCGTTCCGAACGTCAATTGAGACACGCCAGCCTGACGGCTGAGGCTCAGCTCAGCCCCATAAGCGCATATGGGTGTCACCGCAAGCTACGCAGCTTCAATGCATAGCCCCCGAAGCCACCGCCTCTATACTATGCGGACGCCGCGAGAACGTAGGACCCTCTCCTATTATGGCTAAGCTCGGATCCACGACTGATATCGATAAAAGCCCAAGCACAAAAACGGCTGTGACATGTAGTACTGAGTACCTTAGTCTCGACCGTTCCGACCTCCCAAAAGGGATGTACGGCAAGGCACCCCGGCTCAGCGCGCACCCTGCTCGAGCTATACACTCAGGAACTCAGTACTCCGGTATTCAGTACCCAGTCGGAGATCTGAGATCTGAGGGACCTCAGCGCCTCAGACGCTGGCCTACTCTTAATATCTAACCTCCCAAGTAGTTTGGTGATTGTCACTTGTACATGGAAACTTATACAACCCTGGCCACTAGCCACTAGAGCTATTGC
This sequence comes from Moniliella sp. 'wahieum', assembly GCA_003971905.1. Classification (NCBI taxonomy): domain Eukaryota; kingdom Fungi; phylum Basidiomycota; class Moniliellomycetes; order Moniliellales; family Moniliellaceae; genus Moniliella; species Moniliella sp. 'wahieum'. Next base: position 56,130 of record RSEE01000148.1, on the reverse strand, counting down.
TGTTGTAGTCTATCGTCTATCGCCAGTGGCAATGCTCAGTCTGAGCTCGCCCTTGCCACCACGGCTGCTGCGGAGAATGCCAAGACTGGCACCGCTAGTCCTGGGCTTGGGGGGAGCATAAGACACCTTCTGTGGGGTATTTGGCTCGGCACTCGATAAACCATAATGCATAATGCATGATGCATCATGCACGAGGAAGCTCACAGGGTGTGCGCGGCGCAGGGTCCGAAGATCCCCTGCTGCATCCTAGGCCGCACCCACGCTCAGACCTTCGCACCACCACACACGTCTTTGTCATAGGTCTCGGTCCGCGTCACCGCGTGCGAGCATCGTCCCCGTCGCACGTCCTAGCAGGGTGCACGACGCGGCCTGAGATCTCAGTCTCAGGTCTGAAAGTCTGAGGTCTGAGAGAAGTATTCCGAGGCCCCTGAGGCCTGAGGCCTGATGCACATGGGCGGACGCGACGGCGCTCATCTCCGCAGCCGTTGCCACTGGCCCAGCTGTTCCTTCTCTGACGGACACATCACAGTGGCTCTGTCTTGCGGCCTGAGGCATGAGCATGAGGGGCACGAGGCTCAGGCTGAGCCCTGTGAACATGTGAACCGTCCGCAACACCCGCGCCTTGAACCATCGGGAGTAGACCTAGGCCCTAGAGGGCACAAGACTTACCGACTGCTGAGGGCGATGGAGCCAAAAAGATATAAAGCAGGATACGCGCTGCAAAGGGAAAAGACATTTTGACGAGATCCTCTCACTACTACCAGCACGCTTGCGAAGAGCTTTAGTTTGTATTGCTTCCTCTCCCTCTCACAGATCCCAAGCACACTCCACTGCCGGTCCCATCAACAGACGACCTACTATGCGCACCCTTTTCCCCATTGCTCTAGCGCTGTGCCTGGTGACCGAGTCGGGGTGAACGCGTTGCCTATGGCCGGCGAGTTGGGTCCGGCTCCCATCAAGCGTTTGACTGTGCCGCTGTATCGTCACGAAGGCGAATGGACCAAGAAGCGTGGTCTGACGTCTTGGGAGGATACGGGGTTGCGAACCGAGGCGGAAGTGGCTTATTTGCGTGCGAAATACGCGCTGAGCGACTCGCCTAATAATAGTAGCGCGAAGGCCAGTGCCAGCGGAGCCAACAAGTCTAAGCCCGGCCTCAGCAAGCGCCAGAAAGAAGCCTTGACGGCCGTGGGGCGGGACCGGTTCTACTATGCGCCCGTGACTGTCGGCACGCCCGGGCAAACGTTGCCGGTTGTGCTTGACACGGGCAGTTCGGACATGTGGATCGTAAGTGACCAGTGTTGGGGTGGGTGGTGCAACGACCTTCCCAAGTTCTCTACCAACGTGTCGGAGACGTTCCAAATTTCCGACCAGCCGTTCACGGTGGCGTATGGCGTTGGGCAGGCAGAAGGTACGCTGGTTTCGGACAGCGTCTCGTTGGGCGGGCGCACAAGGTGGATAAGTTATCGTTTGGACTGGCCACTTCGTTGTACGACCACCCGATCAACGCACCTGCAGCGGGGCTCATGGGCATGGGTCTGCAGGAACTGAGTAGTATGGGCATCACGCCCTTTTGGCAAGTACTGAGCAAACTCCACGCCATCGAACCTGTCTTTTCGTTCCAGCTGGCGCGCAACCGCGATCCACGCAACGCCACTGACCAGGTTCCAGGAGGTATTTTCACCCTGGGGCAGTTGGACTCGGACCAGTACTCGGGCGAGGTCGCGTGGATGGATGTTCCGCCAAACTCTGGTAACTACTGGGCTGTGCCGCTGGACGAAGTCACGACGATGGGCGACAAACAGCAGTACAGCAACATCTCTGCCGTTGTTGATACAGGTACGTGTGCTCTCTACTGGCGATCATAGTACAGATCTGACGCGTTAGTTGCCCCCCCTGTGTAACAGGCACCACACTGATCGGCATGGCGACTGACATGGTCAGCGCTGTATACGATGCGATTCCCGGTTCTGGGTACTACAAGGACGACGCGCGGAATGGGATGTACACGATCCCATGTGACACGAACGTTACGCTGTCCCTGACGCTAGGCGGGAAGGAGTACGCAGTTGATCCGATCGACTTGACCCATGGTCCTGCGGACCAGGCCGGGACCCAATGTATGGGGGCGGTGTATGACCTGCGGATCGTGACGGGCAGCGCCTTTCCCATGGTGATCTTGGGTGATGCGTTCCTCAAGTCGTACTTTACTGCGTTCCGGAAGAACGAGCAGGGCAAAGCGCAAGTCGGTCTCGCTGCACTTCAGTCCGGCACCACGGCGGCGCAAACGGCTCAAACGACTGTACCGCTCGTCACGGCTACCGAGCTGACCGTGTCGCACAAGCTGAGCATCTCGACCGACTACTTCCAAAGTACGCCTATGGCCACAGGAACCGGGATCTTTTGGGCCACCGATTTCTCTAACCCCATCGCCTCGGGCACGGGCGGCGTGGCGACAGCCATATCGCCACCGTACGACTGGGATGAGGACACAGAAACTGCCAGTGCGTCCGCTTCGGCTTCCGCGTACCCTTCCGGCAGTAGCGTCGGTCCGAGAAGTTCATCAGCTATCAGCCCTGTCACCTCGGCAACGTACGTTTCGGCTGCGGCAGCTAGCGCCAGTGCTTCCGCTTCCGCCTACCACTCGAGCAGTGCTGTCCCGGTAAGTTCATCTACCAGTTCTGGCTCGGTGACAGCCTCTGCTTTCTCCCCTCCCGTCGTCCTTCTTCTGGCCGTGTTCGGAGGAATGGCAGCTGTTTATTTCTAAACCTGTGGGATTGCGCTGTCCCTGCATTGCTGGAACATATGAACAATAAGCTCACTTCTCTCTATTGATAAAATGTGCGACGCGCACAATAGTATGCATGGGCTGGGCTGGTTCTTATCATAACCTCTGTTGATGGGGATGGGCTTTTGCCTCTCCCGTTTCTCGTTGTTGGTCCCCCTGCTGGCCCATATACTAACAAGATGGAACCACAACTTGAGTATTCGCATCGTATTGCTATAAGGGGATGGAGGTAGACAACGTACCCTGACCAGAACGCATGCCGATACCAGCCTATCCGTGCGCAGCAAGTCCATACCCACACAGTGACAGAAGAGACCGAGGATATAATCGCGCACAACAGAGGCACCTTGATCGCACGCCTGTGTGACATTTGTGTTTTTGGTGATAATATTCCAGGAAACGGGGTGTGAACAGATATCAAAACGGGAAGAAACTACGCGTCCGGCCACACGTCGTACACGAGGGGTAGCCACCTGTACCACGTAACACTCCTAGACGTCGCACACATATGAAGCAGAGCATAGTATAAAAAGGGTAAAACCATCATGTAATACCATACTTTTAGTACCAAGCATACTTGGTATATAGCAATCAAGCCAAAGCCTCTTCCCGCAACACCGCACTTCACGCTGTCTCACGGAGAGAGTTCAACAGGGTGGAACCCTTGAGGTGGCGCAAGGCGTTGGCCGTGTGGCGGCCGATAACGTGGTCGACGTTGTCCGCGTCCAAGTAAGGAAGTTGGTTGTCGTACCACACTCCACGCGCGGGGTGGTACCCTCGAACGCCTGTCGGATAAAGTGCAATCCTCCTGGCGTACCCACAAGGTCGGCCAGGATCTGCAGTACATAGCAAAACAGGTGGTTAGAACCCAGTCCCACGATGGTCGATGGCAATGAAGACAATGATGATGACATGGATGCCACCATGGAGGGACAGCAGGAGGGAAGGAAAGAAATACGTACGTGGTCGCCGAATTCGAGGGTGGCAAACTGGATGTTAGCCCCAGCCTGACATTGTTCCGTGACGTACTGCTGCGCCGGAGCAAACGGAACGGTAGTGTCGTGCCGGGCGTGCCACATGAGTCGAGGGAACTTGGGCACGTTGACGCCCTTAGTAGAGACATTGGAGAGCAAGGATTCGGCACCAAAGACGGTAGCGAGCGGAGGGTAGGTGAAGAAGTCGTACTGTTTCCCGAAATTGCACTTGTTGGTAAAGGTTTGGTGGCGGTAGTGCGACACGGCCTCTATGACACAGGTGCCGTCTTTGCGCATGAAAGAGACAGCTTGCTGCACCCAATGGTGGCAGTTCTGAAGCACTTGGTTCAAGTCAGGGTACACGTTAAACACACCTGCCAGGCCGTCGGCGACAAACCCAGAGTGGAACGTGCCCTGCAAAAAGTTGATCTGCAAAAGTGCGATGGGGAGAGATATAGGGGTCAGGATCATGGGTTTGGCACACAGAATGAGGTGGAGGGACACAGTGTGGACGTACCATGGAGGCCAAGTCGACGGGAGTGCCACCGTGAGCGGCTCCGACAACATTCAGTTCGGGGGCGTACGTGGGGGCGAGATTGGCCATCCAAGCGGTGGCATGGGCACCTCCCGAGTACCCATACAGGGCCACTTTGGTGGTGTTGGCGGGCAAGTGGGTGGAAGAGAGGGCGGCACGGATACCATCGAGGCCAGCTTGTCCTTCTTCCCACCCGGCAATGAAGCCAGAGTTGGGACCCTCGTGATCGGGAATCACAACGTAGTACCCCTGGTTGAGCGCCCACTTGGCAATAATGGGGGTGTCGAACGACACTGAGGCCCAATTCGGGCCGAAAAATCCTGCCAGCAGGGCGTAACTGGGGGCACAGTTGAAGTTGCTGCTGTCCTCGAAGACTTGGAGGGACAGAATGGAGGCATTGCGGGCGGGCGTCTTGGGGGTGAAGACGGTGGCGACGGTGGCTGACGGCTGGCCCTGGGTGTTGACGGTGCGGTAGAGGACCTGGACGACGCCGTCGACGGCGTGTGCTCGGATGGTTGGCGGCGTGACGGGGCGGGAGGAAATGATCTGGCCGGGCTGGTACTGGGAGAGGTTGGCGGGCGCGGTGTAGAACGGGTCGCGGTCGGGCGGCAGGAGATGGGCGCGATGGGCGGCGGCGGGCAGGGCGACCAGGGCGGCGGCAGTGGCCAGCACGGCGAGCGAGGCGGCGAGCAGATGGCGGACCGTCTTCATCGTGGCGTGGCGAGGGAAAGAGCGTGGGGGTGGGCCAGCTGCACACGTTTGCAGCCATCCGTGGGCGAGACGGAATATATACGGAGATGTTATTGCGCCGCTCTTCTCTGTTTCGTAATTCTCTTCCCAGTCTGCGGTCCCAAGGAGCTGCGGGAGGGGAACTCTTGTATAAGATGGAATGCAAGGGACACGCCAAACACAGTCCAGCTGCTCCCCGCCCTCGCCTCCCCACCCTCCGATGCCCCGCCGACGACACCGCCATAAACACCCTCGCCGAGCTGTCTGACAGCCAGGGCGCAGGTCATGTGACAGTCATGTGACAGTCATGTGACAGTCATGTGACAGACATGTGACAGACAAGTCGGGGACAGTGCCGCGGCGCCCCGTGACTCTGATCCCCGCTCCGCTCGGGAGCACTGAGAAGCTGCGGATGAGGCGTGAGCCCCCCGCCTGCGAGGTCGAACAACTGGGAGACGATCGAACATGGACGATCATCGATCAGTATACGCATTCCATCCTACTCGGCAGTGCCGGCAACATCGCACACCTCGCACACCTCCACGCTCCAAGCGCCTCCCCGATGGCCTTCACCCACCCACATCCAAACGTCCAGCTACGCGAGCCTTCGCTTCGAGATGCAATCCCGAACGTTGGTATTATACTGCTACCCTCGGCAAAGACTTAGGCATGGATCCCCAGTACGAGGATTTGGTGGCCTCGACCCATCGGTGGAGAGAGCATCGTGGCGGCGGTCTTTTCGACTTTCCAAAGTATCCGACTTGCATTGCATTGCATAATTGTATTGCATCCCATTCCATTCCAGACACGCAGCACCCAGCCAGTAGTAGTCTGCGTACTGGTTCGATTACAAGTCATCATGTGCACCATGTCCTGCCGCTTGTTTGCCTTCGTTGTTCTTGTTCTTGATGTTGTTTTTGTTTTTGTTTTTGTTTTGCTTTTGCTTTTGTTCTTGTTCTTGTTGGCAAGCAACTGTTTTCGACGGCGTAGCACCGCCTGAGCCTGATCGAGCAAGGCGCGCTGGTTGGCATCCAACATGGTGGGATGTTCTTCGGCCATATACGTATCCAGCGCCACAGCATCCATCAACCACTGCGTCGCCTTTTCCAGCTGGGCATCCAACGTCTCTGGCTCGGCCGATTGCGCCGCACGCCTCGCATCTCGAACTGCACGCATAGACTCGTCGATGCCCCTCTGTTCGTCAGCAGACAAGCCAGCCAGAGGATCGGCAAGCAAGTCCAAGTCCAAGTCCAAGTCCAAGTCCAAGGCCGTACGATCAACTGCGTCACCTCGTGCTAGAGCAGCTAACACGCGCTGCGCCCCGCCCGTCTCGCCCGTGCTGCCCTTGAGTGCCTGGGCAAACAACGCGCTCAACTTAGCTTCCTCCCGCCCTACCTCTCCCGCCGGGAGGGCCGAGGGCGGCTGGTCGTGCGGAATCGGAACTGGGGCATCAGTGTCGCGCACGTTCACCTCCTCGCCCTCGGAACCGGAACGGATCGGGGGGGAGGCAGCGCTAGCGGAACCCAGGTGCGGGTCGGGAGGGGGCGTATGCGTATCCTGTGCACGTTGTGTCGGCATAGGCGCACGCGCGTCCAACCATGCGTACAGCGGGTCATAGCGATCGGACCAGTGTACATTCTTCCTACCCTTGTTGATCTTGATCTTGATCTTGATCTTGGTTGTGGTCTTGATCTCGGTCTTGATCTGGGCATGATCTCTGTCTTGATCTGTGCTGTGGGGGGTGCGAGGCGGGAGGAAGAGTACGGTACCCGTTCCTACCGATTCGGATGGGACGGGGAGGTGGACGTTTGCCAAGGCAGTTTGGACGTCGGGACGGGTAGTGCGTGCCGAGGCAAATGCGAGCCGATCAACAAAGTCGAGTGCGAGGGACTTGTACACGGCAGGAGAGGCAGGTTTGGAAGTCAAGAGCAGGACCTTGGCCTCGTTCTGGTGCACATTCAATGGGAAACGTTAGCCACACAAAAACCTAGCACAGCACAGCGCAACAGCACCACAGAAGCAGGAAGGGATGTACCGAATGGACAAAGGGCTGGACCTGATCAGCAGCCAACTTGCGCACATGTTTCGTAGGCAGTTCAGACAAGGCGTACGTGACCAGCGCGTCGGTGGTGTGCTCGCCGAGGTACAGCTTGCCCAGGCGGCGTTGGTCGCGGGGAACATGACGAGGGTGGGGAAAGCGTGGATGTGATGCTGGACGCACAGCGGTACGTTTTCCTCTGCGCCACAGTCGACCCGGGCCAGCCGGACAGTCCCGTCCAGCTCGGCAGCGGCATCTGGTGTGCGAGGGTTTCGGGGGCGCATCACAGGGTCAGCAGTGGGGCAGGGGGAAGGCCATGGGAGAAAGGCGGCGCACCATCGAATGCGTCGTGGAGCTGGACGCAGTGGGGACACCAGGGCGCAGTGAAGGCAACCAGCGTGGGTTTGCGCACGCCCAGCACGAGAGACGCAAACGTCGTGGCGGAAACGTCGACGACGCGGCTGGCGGTGGTGGAGATGGCGGTGGCGGTGGCGGCGAGGAGCGCGAGGAACGCCCAGACGGCGAGTGGGAGCCACGGCGCGCCCATCGGTCGACGCTCGACGGTGGGGCAGACGAGAAGACGCAGCGGCCCACCGGTAGGGTTGGGCGGGGTACCCGCGGTGGGGTAAACGGGGGCCAGGCCGCACGTGACCTGCGTGGGGCAGGGATACTTCTTCTCTTTCTCCTGTTAAGCGGGTCACACTCTTAAGTTGTGCTATACCAGATCCCAGCGCGGCGGAACTCGTGCTCCGTGTCTGCGTGCTAGAACAGGACCGGGGGCAGTGGCGAGCCATGTTCCCACTGCCCTGAGCCGGAAACCGGAAACAAGGTATGGTAACGGTAAACATTCTCAAAACGTATGGGGGTTCGGGTTGGGAAATGTATGGGGTCTTCGGGATCGGGATCGGGGGATCGGGAAATGGTGGATGCGAGTCTTCGAGAAAACAGAGGGAGAAGGCCGGTCAAGAAAAGTGCAAGCGCCTGTTGGATCAGGTTTGCAGGACACAGCTCGCCGGATCCAACGTGGATCAAACTTCGATCCGTGTGGTCCTGGTGGGCCAAGCCTCCCCCTCGGATGGGAAGAAGGAAATGGTGGGCCGGGCTATGGTATTTTTGGGTAGGTTCGGTATCGGTATCGGTATATCGGTATATCGGTATCGGGATCGAGTTCATCGGGTTGCATGGGGTTGGGGGTATTGGGGTTGGGGTGCAGGTTGGGGGATCAGCTCCACCAGCCGTCTTGGTCGACCTGGACCATGTGTCCTACCTCGCCCAAGGCTATCCAGGTGGTCCCGGCGCCCTTGGATGTGGTAGCGGCCGCCTGAGTAGACACAGAGGGTGTCTTCTCCGCCCGTGCCATCGACGTCGGCGCCATGGACCAAGACGCAGGGGAAGAAGAGAGGATGTCGACTCGGACCGCGCTCGCCCGCGCGGCCGCGACGCGACACTCGTCGAGGTAAGGCTAGTCGTTGTACTAGTAGCGGTAGGGGCGGGGGCCACGGCCGTGGCTTGCAACAAGGCGATTTTCCGTTTGAGCTCATCGTTTTCTTTTGTGTTGGACGCAATCACTCGCTCGGCCTCGTCCAGCCGAGCACGCTCGACCATCGTCTCCTTGAGTGCGCCCACTTCGCGCTCCATGGCCTGGAACTGGGAACGGTACTGGTCAAATTCGCGCTGAGAACGCTGTCCATCGGCAGTCCAATTCAAATTCATCAGCGTCAGTATATAGTCTTTCCTTCTTCCCGTTCACACACGCACGTAATAACTATCGAACCCCGATAGAGGCGAGGAGGTGGGGAGGGGGGGGGGAAGTACGTACAGCTGCCTCGTTCTGGGACTTCTTCATCTCAGCGGACGATGCTTGCATGGCCTGTACTTTAGATTGCAGTGTGGCAATCGTCCGCTCGGCCATCATCAGCATCCGACTCGTCTTGTCTGCATCGATGGCACGTCGATTCGCATCGGCCAACTGGGTGGAAGCGATGGTAGAGAGATGAGTTTGTGTCGCCAGCTCGGTGGCCAGCTTATGAATCATGGTATCCTGCTCCGCCAAACGGCGACGCAACTCTTGTTGTTCTCCCAACGTCTCCGCTGCAATCTTGCTCTGCTCGGCGACCCGTTCGTTCGCCATCGTTTCCACCTCCAACAAACGAATCGACATAAAGTCCACTTGCTTGCGCGCTGCCGCGGCGGCCGTTTCGGCCGACTCGAGTTGGGCCTGCTGGGTACGGAGATGAGCGTCGTACTCTTCACGTTCACTACGGAGCGCTGCCCTGGAAGCCTCAGCTTCCTCCTCACACTGCTCCGCGCGCGCTTTGGCTCGCACCTGCTCGTCTTGCATCTGAGCCAAGCGGGTTTCCGCTTGGATTTGGGCGCGCCGGGCCGTCTCAAGCTGGTGACGCGCCTCGTTCTCTTCTTGCAGCGCGCGCATCGCCTCGTTCCGGTGGCGATTGGCTTCATCCTGGACCCGGACCAGGTCCGTCTCGGCTCGGCCAAGTCGGTCCCGTAGAGACGCCAGACTGGCCTCCAACGCAGCCACAATGCCCTGCTGGGCCTTGGCCTCAGCCTTGGCGGCGTGCTGCGAAAGTTCTTGGTCGCGCATGTGGCGTGTGAGTTGGGCCACCTTCTCCTCCAAGCTCAGTCGTTCTTCCTCCAGATCCGACATGAAGGATACAGTGGACTCATCGAGGGTGACGAGCGCGCCCATGCGCTCTAGCAAATGGTTAAACGAGTCCCTAGTTCTCCGTGTCGAGGACAAACCCGGTCTGCCATTGAGCGTGCTAGCGCTGGCAATCGGCCCACTTCAGCCAGCGTATCCCGCTGCTTTTCCAACACCACCTCCAGACCCGCATTGGTACCTTCTTGTTTGTCGATCAGCGGCTCCAGCATCCCAACCACCTGATCGTAGTCCATGCTGTTCTCTTTGAGCACCGTCAGCACTGCCTTGTGCACCGCCTCGGACCCCACTGCCTTGTCCAGCGCTGTGCGATTGGCCAAGGCAGTCCGGACCGGCGACGAAGGCTGGACCGAAGATGGGCGGAGCACCGTACCCGTTCCCGTACCCGTACCCGTACCCGTTCCTGTGCCTGTGCCCGTTCCCGCGCCCAGCTTGGCACGATCTTTGGTTGTTGTGAGGGGTCCGAGGTGAGCATAAGCCGTTTCCAAGCGCTCGTTGGCCTCGTCGACCCAGTCGTCCCACAAGGCTTCCGTGTGTGCGCGCACGTCGTCCAAAAAGTCCTGCATCAGGGAAGAGATCAAGGGGCGAACGAGGCTGCTGACCAATTCGCCTGCGACCTCAGCCTGATCGCCATAGGACGTGTACTCTTCCACGACCTGGACCAAGTTGGAGACCAAGATGGACGAGACCAGTTCCGGGTCTGTGTCTGCGCGTTCTTCTACCTGAGGCGCAACTGCCTTGTACACCGCCATGTTCACTTCGTCCGTCAACGCGTCTTGTCCCTCTTGCATGGTGCGCTTGAGGCCGTCCATGCGTGCCGATACATAGCTCACCAGTTCCTCCACTTTAGCTTGGGCCTGGTCGAACGCAGGCAGCTGAGCTACCGCTCGCTCCACCCGTTCCAGGGACAGAAGCAGGGGCGAAGCGACGGGCGGAGGCAAGCCTGTGGTCGACGCCTGTACCTCGGCGACGGAGATGGTAAGGCTGTGACGGATACGGTAGGCGATGGTGCTCATGAGACGAGCCAAGGCCTCGTCGGATAAGTGGGCAGCACGCTCCTTCGGCGTGGAAGGGGAAGTAGACGTGGAAGTGGAGGTGGAGGTGGAAGTGGAGACGGGACGTGCATCAGCGACCCGGTAGTGATCCTGCACCAGCTCCGGAATGGCCTGGGTCAAGGTCCGTTTCAGCTGGGCAAACTGGCTTTCCAACACGGCCTGGACGCGGTCAAAGTCGTGTTCGCCCGATTCAGACAGGTTGAGCGCCTGGGACGCACGCGGGGCGGGGAGCAGTTTGGGTGTGCCGACCGCCTTGGGGTCCAGGAAGCGCGGTTGGCCGTCCGAGCTGAGCACCAGGGGAGGCGCCCACGTGTGTGGAGGAGGTACAGGGCGACTGGCTGGTCCACTACTTGGTCCATTGGTTGCGTTCCGCATTTGCCGTACCAGCTGGTCCAGCCATGCATCCACACTTTGCTCCAGTCTTCGTGCTAGTTCGTCCACCACATCTTCCTCTTCCTCCTCCATTTCCTCTTCCTCTTCCTCCTCCGTCTCCCGCTCCATTTCCATCTCGGCGGCCATTTCGCTCGAGCTGTAGTCCGTGGAACGATCCAAGTCCGATCCGTCGGCGTCGTCGGCACTGTTGTCTTCGTGTGGGTGCGCAGAGGGAGAGGGGTACGCGTGACCCAATCCATCCTTTTTCGTCGCGTGCCAACTGACCATCTCTTCCGTCTCAGAGGGCACCGAGGGCGGGGGCGATGGCGATCCTCGCGGAGAAGAGGCACGAGTAGGGTGGGAGAGCCTATTGTGCCCCGAAGCAGCGAGAGACAGGGCCGATTCACCCGGAACACCTGCTGACGCTCCTACCTTGTGGGACGCGTCGTGGGAGCCAGTTTGGTTCTTCATCATCTCGTGCAAGTGGGAAACGAGTTTGGGCACGCTGGACCCTGTATTATCTTGTGCTTGCGACGGCCGGCTCGGCACCAGCACGTCGCCCTGCGAGCAGGGTGCGGTGTGGCGAAGCCAGTGGGGACGTGTGCATGGTCTCCTTGGGCCGACGGATAGTGATGGGCTTGGCCAGCGGCGGACGGGCAAACACGTCGGGCAAATGGAAACTGGTACCTGTGCCTGTACCTGTGCCTGTACCTGTACCTGTAGCTGTGGCTGTAGCTGTGCCTGTGCCGGGGGACGAGACCGAGAGCGAGGCCGAGGCCGAGGGCGGCGTGGGCTTGTCGTCGGGCAGACTGGGGTAGGGGTACGGCAGCGGCGACTGGAACGTAAACGCACGCTGTCCGGTCGGCTGGAACGCCGGCGCGGCCGCGTTGAGCGTCCTTGGTCCCGACCCGGGCGGCAAGAGCGATCGCTGCGATCCGGGGAGAAGTGTGGCTGGAGTGGGTGGTGTGAGTGGTGTGGCAGCGGCTGGGGTTCCTCCCACGACGGCTGGCCAGGACGGTGGAGGCGGGGATCGTGTGGCCAAGCCGGGGCGAGTGAGAAGGCGCCCGTGTGGGGCGGGCGGGCAGTGGCCATGGGCGGATGGTAAGGCTGGACAGGACTAAACGCGAGGTCGTCCTGCTCGTCGGGGTCGTACGTGCCGTACAGTTGCTCCTCGTCCTCGTCGGACGGGTTGGAGATGTAGTCCGGGTCGTCGGGCAGCGGGCGCGGGACAGGCCGCACGGGTGGGACGGGCGGGCTAGGGGCGAGCACGGCGAGGGTGGTGGAGGAGCGGCCCGAGACGCTCGGTCGGGGTTGGAAGTAGCTCGGCCGACGGCTCATGGCCACTTCGGATGGCGGTGGGGTCGGCGCGCCGCGTGCAATCCTCTCCCCCTCGCCAATGCTCGACGAGGGCAACGTCTCGCACGTCATGCTCCGTCCGTGGCTCGTCCACCGGCTCGCCTGGCTCGTGCGCCGACTGCGCAGCGGGTCGCTGCCCTGCGCGTCGGTGGTCCGTGGCAGCACCGTAGTGTGCTCCGGCGCACCGCGGTCGTCCGACGCAAGAAAGCCCACGCTCGACAGACGTCCGACCGCCGAGACGCTCCGCGGCGGGCGGTAGGGCGACTCTTCTTCGTCCGCCGGCCCGTCCGAGTCATCAGGGTCTTCCTCGCGCTCGTGGATGAGGCTCATCAGGCTGCTCGCATGGTCCGACGGGTTGGTATCCATGTCCGAGTCGTACTCATCCGGTGGCAACCGCGACCAGGATGGCGCAGACAACAGCGGCGCCACCGTCGGTCCCAGCTGCGGGCTCGGCACACCGTGGCCCATCTCCTCTCCCTCCTTTTCGGCAAGGGGGACTGCCCCGGTCGGACTCTGCTTGGACGGACTGGGAGCAGGATCCGGAGCAGGATCCGGAGCAGGAGCAGGGAGACCACTTGGGTCCTTTTGTGTTGAGGGCGCCGGGCGGAGGTGGAGGGGCAGGGCCGAGTCGCTCTTAAGTTCGCGGTCATACGTGGTGGGGGAGAGGGCGGTGGTCGGGGTGGGTGCGGAAGAGAAGGGGGCGGAGAGACGGTCGTGGCGAGCACGGATACGGGCTTCGGTAGCCGGGTCCAGCAAGCTGGCCTCGCCGAGCGGCGGAACGGGTGGGAGGGGAAGGAAAGTGGACAACCAAAGGACCCGCCGGGCGAGGAGAGGCCCAAGGGGAACCGGGGCGAGTGGCGCGAAGTCCCGGTGGCCGTGCCGGTGCGTGCTGGAGTAGCTTGTGCGACCGACCTCCCGACCCCGCCTCCGGCTCCGGCGACGACGACGACAGCGTTGACACGCTCTCTGATTCCTCGGCCAGCGTAATGTCCGGAACTCGACCCGGCGCGGTGGCGGCAAACGTCGTGTCGATCCCGGCGGGCTCTGGCAGCTCGTCTCGCGCGATGGGCATCAAGCTGGGGGGAGAGACGCGGGAGCGGCGTTCGCGGCGCGCCGCACGGGCCAGCAGAGCCGCCCTTTCTTCTCTCTCGTCCCGGCGGCCGGGACGAGATGGGTCCATTCGTCCAGCGCGGGGAGGGCATCGGCGTCAGTCTCGCCATCAGCATCGGCATCGGCATCGGCGTCGAAACTGGTGTCCTGGTCCTGTCCGTGTCAGTACCTAGTGCACTCCAAATCCCAGGCCGTCGGGACAACAAGAAGCGCGTTTGGAGGGGGGGGACAACGTACCATGTCGAGGGGGAGGAACGCGGTGAGTTCCTGAGCCCAAGCGCGATGGGCCTCATCGTTGCGCCAGCGGAGGTACCCGTTCCAGGCGCGGTACGGTGGTGGCGGCACAGCGACGACGAGCGAGGCGGGCAGCGGGCAGGGCGGCAACTCTTCCTCGTGCTGGAACCGCGAGATGGCATCGAGACGCGGATCGAGCCACGCAAGGCACTGGCACTGCGCTCCGCCAGCACAGGCAATTTGTGTTCTTCAGCGGCCCAGTGCGCCCCGCGCGGCATCCACTCTGACCGGTTCCTGTCCTGCTGCTCCGGCAAAAAGCCCGTCGGGAGCGGGAGGTGTCCGGCAGAACGGGCGTCCGACCCCGCGTTGGCTGCGGCGTCGGGAGTGTCCGCCGGCAAGGCGAGGTGCAGAAGCGGGCGCCGAGCGTGCCAGCCGCCGCGACGACGGTTGATGATTCGCAAGCGCAGCAGATGATCTTTTTTGGCCTGCACTTGTTCCGTCGTCTGTCCCGGGTGGGAGGACGTGCGCGACGGGCTCCCGTGCCCGTTGGACGAGTGCGTAGACGCAGATCGGGAAGTAGGACGCGCTTCTCCCTCATCATCATCGTCATCATCATCATCTTCTTCTTCTTCGTCCGTTTCCGTTTCGTCTTGCTCCTGCTGCAACTTGCGCTCTGCTTCGGCCAGATCCGCATCCAACAAATCCCCCACCTCCGTTTCCAGCTGCAGCGCCTCGTCGCGCGCCGGCGGAGCGAGGTAGGCGTACGGCTGGGACGGCGGGCGTCGCGATGCAGGTACTCGTCCGGGACGAGGATGGTGATGGCCTTGCGAGGTTTGAGCGGGGAGACGACGGTAGTTGGGGCAATACGACCCAATGGACGGTCCTTAGCATACTGCCCACCATTCTCCAATCCGCTCTTCCCCCTTATCCCTGCGCCCGCACCCATACCCATACCCATTCCCATACCCATTCCCCCGTGCCTGATCCTAGGCCCGACCCCGACCCCGTCGGGTCGGGTTTAGCTTGTGCCGCACCCGCTTGGGCCGCGAGCATCTCGGCAAACGCCGCTGGGTCCAGCTGCACGCTCGGGGTCGAGTTGTGGCCCGTAGTCTTGAGCGGATGGTGAACGATACGGCCTGTCCGTGAGCGCGGGGGGTGAGCACTGTTGCCCATCGGTCCGCTGGCCAAGGAAATCGACCCCCGTCGAGCCACGTTCATATTCATCTTCATGCTCGGACTGAGATTCAGATTCAGATTCAGGTTCATACCTGGATTCAGATTGGGATTCAGATTGGGATTCCCATTCGCGTTGGCGTTGGCGTTCATCCCGCTGGCCAATATGGCGCCGGACATGTGCCGGGCATGCACATGTGACGAAGCAGACGAAACAGACACCGGAGGGGCAGCCGTAGCTGTTGTGGTTGTAGCGCCGGCGGGGGCTGTCCTCCTGCCACCCCACCAGTCGCAGCACGTGCAACGGTAGTACTTCCGACGTACGCACTGGGACGAGCGGCAGGTTGCAAGAACGGGTAAGCATGTGGTGGGCCACGCACGTTCCACGGTCCGCTCGCCGTGCCCATCCGACCCGGAATAGGCATGGTGGGCGGGACCAAAGCAGATGGCGTCGTTGCAGGCGCGGGACCAGGTGACCGAGTGGGCCCAGCAGTGGGAGGGCTACCGGCCGCACCAAGCGGAGAAGTATGTGCGCCCACGCCGAAGCTACTGGATCCCAGCAAGGTGGAAGCGGAAGCGGAAGCGGAAGGGATCGGTGGCGGTGGCGAGAGTGGGAGCGGTACCGGTAGAGTCAGGCACGTGGGCTGCTCGACGGTCGGGGGGAGGGGGAACGTGCGGGACGTCAGGGGAAGGGGATCGCGTCCCACAATACCCGAGGCAGAGGCGAGGCCGAGGCGGACGGAGAGTGGTGACGCCAAACGTGGACCGAACCGGGGTGGGGGGCAAAGTGTCAATGGGGCGCCAGGGCGGGGGGAAAGCCAAGTCTTGTCCGAACGCACTGACCGTCGCGCTACGTCTACGCGTATGGTCCGCCGGGGCCCGACGCGGTGGAGGCGGCACACTGATTGGCCCAGATGCGTTCTCGACACGGTACCCGTCCCCTGCTAGTGTGGGCGCAGCCGAGGGTAAGGGGGGGAAGTGGAAGGGCGTAGGCCCGTTGCCAGTGCCTACGCCTAGAGGTCCTTGTCGCGCACTGGAGGGGACAAAGGCCGGTGCGTTGGCGCTGAGGGATGCGCGGTGGGTGTGGCCGGGGCGGACGAACGAGGTGGGTGAATCGGAGGTTCGCACGACGGGCAAAGGCTGAGCCGAAGGGGAAAGGTCCGCTTCGGTGTGTTTGTACTTGTACTTTCCGGCGCCGGCGGCAAAGGAAATGGGGTAACGGGGAGAGCGGGCAAAGAAGAAGGCACCGACACGGGCACAGACACAGACACAGGTTCCAATCCAGCGGCAGGTTCCGGGAAGGGAGTGGGACCGTCGGAGCCCAAGACGGGCGAGAGGGGAAATGGGCGGGAGGGCCGTCGTGGTGGCCAAAGGGGTTGTTGAGCGGGTTAGGTGTGTCGGCGACACTAGCCGAATCGCTAGGGCTGAGGTGGCCGCGAGGACCGATCCCACTGCCGCTGCGTTCGGGTACGATGAGCGGAGGCACGAGAGAGGGGCGACGGCGGTCGTCCGTGCGTGGTAGGGAAAGCAGCGGTCCGTCGGGTCCGTCTTGTGCGTCTTGTCCGTCGGGTGCGTCCGGCGGCGGCGGAGGGATGGCGGGGAGGTCGGTGGCGACGGAGGGATGGCAGGGAGGTCGGGTACGTGGGCGGAAAGAGGGGCGGGGGGCTGCGGGGTGAGCATGGGGTTGGGCATGGGCATGGGGAGGATGGGGATGGGCATTTCCATGGGCTGCGGGGGATCTTCAGCCGGGAGGGGGAAACGCGCGGGGGCTGGGCGGACGGGCTGGTCGACGACGGGGAGCGCAAAGCCAGGCATGGCGAGTTCGGGTGCTGGCATTGCCGTGGCTCAAACTTTGCAAGGTCGAAGGTCAGTGGGGAATGACACAAGTGAGGCAGTGGCAGGGGCAGGAGCAGGAGTACCGGGGAGACACGTACCTTCCACTGAATGTCAGCGACGACGAGCTGGCGGCGAGTCTGGACGGCGTTGAGGAGGCCAAGGCGGGAAGAAGGTTTGGGGAGGGCAAGGGGGGCGGGGGGGAGCAGGCGGCGAGGGCGGTGTGGGCGTGTGGGCGGGCGCGGCGGATGGAGGAGCGTGTGGGGCGGAGGACGGGGGTGGAGAAGGGGCGTTGGGTCAGCGCGCGAGAGGCCAGGCGCGGGGCAAAGCGCACGTCCAGCGGCACGCCCGCAGTCGGCAGTGCTGGTGGCCAGGCAGGGAAGAGCGGGGTTTCTTGTGCTCCGACTCGGGAGGAGGGGTCTGTGCTGGGCGCAGCTGGTGCACCGGGCGGGGCGGAGGACGAGGAGGAGGACGAGGAGGAGGGACGGTTGAAGAGGATGGGGAGGGCGAGGATGCCGAGGCCAAAGGCAAGACCAATGGTCGAGAGCGCGTCGCCAACGGCGTCCGAGGGGGAGCTGGCGGGTGGGCGGGTGTGGGGGTGGGTGCGGGCACGGGCAAGGGCGAGGCGGAGGCGGAGGAGGCAGCGGCGGCGGGCGATGCGCGGGGCGCTGTCGGGGTCGTCGGAGGCGAAGAGGGAGGCGGAGTGGAGGCCGAGGCGGAGTGCTGCTCGGTCGGCGGGCGGGGCGTTGAGGTACTGGGGCAAGACGAGCAGCACCAGCAGCCAGAACGAGAGCGGCGGCAGGGTGGACGAGAGAGGGGGGGGGCAGCCGCGGCTGTGGTGTGTGCCGCTGCGGTGCCGTGTGGGGGAAGGGGTGGGGGTGGTGGCAAGGCCAGTGGTGGTGTGGGTGGTGGTGGTGGTGGAGATGGAGATGGCGATGGGGATGGTGGTAGTGGCGGGTGGGGCTGCTGAATGCTCTTACGGATGGCTGCGCGCGCATGGGCCAAGGGCGGGGGCTGCGCCACACACTGCCCCGTGCGGGTGCGCCGCTGTGGTCGGGTGGGGGGCATCCTACTCCCTCCCGCCCCTGAATTGTCCAGAGAGGAGAGTATAGCAGAGGAGCACCAACCGGCGGGCGCTCAGCAGACATGCCTTCCTGCCCTCAATACTCAATACTCAATACGCAATCCACATGGGCCTCTGGCCAGGACACTCCATCGGCATTCCCCCATTGGGTGTTCTTCTGTTGCTCTGCAAAAACTTCTGTGCGGTCCAGCGCGTGGCTGGACTTGACATTTCATCCTCCCCTGGCCCAACCCAGGTGTGACATGTGATTGCCATCCCCCTCCGTCTCCCCAGTCACATGTCACACTTGGGTCTCACACGCACGTCGCCGCACGACACCAGGAAGACGCGGGAATCCACACTAACCCCATCTGCTGCGGCTCGCTTTTTTGTCTGTTTTGCCCTCGGTCGCCGCGTTGCCTAGCAGTACTCCGTACACCACCCACACACGCGTGGAAGAACGTCGTTGATGCTGCAGCTTCAATTCATCCGTCGCCGCCGTGCGAGCTCTTTGTCTCGCCCCACTCCACACAGCGGGGGGCCATGAATGAGGTTTGCGAAGGATGGGAGCGGTCCCGTGTCGGTCGGGATACTGGGCCTGGTGAATGCAGGCTCAGGACGCCAGGAGAAAAGAGAGCAGAGAAGAGAGAAGAGAAAGACACGATTGATCTGTGGTGCACAAGGGCGTCTAGGAAAAACGTGGCGGCCTCCACACTGTCTACACCATACACACCATCCCACACACCACATGCCACCTACACCATACAGCTACCAAGGCCAGGGGGATGCATAGTGAGAAGAGGGGCGCCATCGACGCTGCGAGCAAAGCAAAGCACAGCAAAGCAAAGGAAAAACAATGAAGGAAAAGCAAGGAAAGGAAAGGAGAGCAGGGAATAAGAAACCGTCCGAACGTCTCTAGCCATAGCCACCCCTCGGGTCCAGAAAGAAAGGTCACCTGTCACCAGTCACCAATCACCAATCACCAGTCGCCAGCCACCATGACTGGATCGGTCAGGACAGGGCAGACCACAGGGTCGACCACAGGGTAGACCACAGGGTAGACCACAGGGTAGACCACAGGGGGCTTAGGCTGAGCGCTTAGGCTAAGCTGAGCGCTGAGGCACATGAAAACATGAAAAAACAAAAAAGTCCACGGCGAACAGGAACAGGTACACAACCAATAAAGGAAAGAGAGATATACAGAGTGCGTGTTGGCCAGTGCCATAGTAGCCATGACCATGATCATCATCATGAGATCATGGCATGGATATGGGCAG
Source organism: Moniliella sp. 'wahieum' (assembly GCA_003971905.1). Classification (NCBI taxonomy): domain Eukaryota; kingdom Fungi; phylum Basidiomycota; class Moniliellomycetes; order Moniliellales; family Moniliellaceae; genus Moniliella; species Moniliella sp. 'wahieum'. The sequence goes on along the minus strand of RSEE01000148.1, from coordinate 36,919 downwards.
GGGATCATGGGACCATGCGAGGAGAGACTCGATGCAACTCCTCTTGGCCTGTGTTGTGTTGTGTTTTGGCTTGGATTGGCTTGGGTTGGCTTGGGTTGGCTTGGGTTGGATTGTGTTGGATTGTGTTGTGTTGGATTAGGGGGGTGGGTCGGGACGGGGCTAGACGGGGGACGTTGAGGCGCACATTTCACAGAAACGAAACCCGACCAACCAACCAAAACAGAAACCGAACAACCCCAAACCCAACCCCCACCCCGGTGGCCCATCGTGCACCGCGTCCACGGGAAACCTGGAAAAAGCATTTTCTTCCTTCTTCCTTTCGTTCTTTTTCGTCCCCCCCCATCTAGTCAGGCATTCATTACAGGACCGTTCGCCAAGCTGAGCCGGGGGAGGGGGGGGGACGCAATGCGGGACCCTAATCATCCGACGCCTTAGGCTTTGGCCCATGGTACTGACTCGGCTGGAGCGGGGGCAAATCAGCAAACGGCGTACTGGGGGGGACACCAGCGTCGGCAAACGCCTGTACGCCACAGGACGAGTTCCACATGAGAGGAGCAATGTGTCCTACGTCCGGAACGACACAGAACCTGTGTCGGAACACATGTGCGTCCGCAGCGACATCCGCATGCGTCGTACTGGCCGTATAGGTGTACCCGTCCGTCTGGTTCGACGTTGCGCCCACAGGCAGGGTAGAGTTATCCAGTACGCTGCGGGACGGGAGCAGCGCGCGCATCTCACTATAAAATGGGAACTGGGTCACGTTGAATGGTGATCCAGACAACAGGTTCTTGTACACCCACCAGGCGTAGTTTCGGTCCCGTCGGTCGTTCCCGCCTTGCGCTTCCACTTGGCACCCGTAGTCCCCTACGGGGAACCACCGACGCGTGTCCATGTTGCCTTGCAACTCAATTATGTCCCGCGCAACGTACCGTCTGGCCACACGTACAGCAGATTAGGGGGAACGTACGCGTCCCTAGTCAGTATCCTTCTCTCCTTGCTTCCCACCACCACACCAACAAACCAACAAACCAACAAACAAACAAAAAGAAAAAAAAGAGAGGAAGAAGGAAAAACGGAAAAACGGAACCCAGAACAGTAGGACGGGCGTAAACGTACCGAAACATGTCGCGCACCGACGAGGTGAACTTGGCCGCGACGTAGCGCGACTTTGTGCCTTCCAACCCGTAATTCCAATCGTTCCACCAGCGCACTTTTGGGTGTGGGTCGCGTTGGGCCGTTCGGGAGTCCAGTAGGCAAAGTTGGGCGTGTTGGCCTGGACAAAGCGGAGGGTAAGGTTGGATCCCGCCGGTGGGTCGGAACTGACCATGGCCGTACCGGCTCATCAGTGCCGCACCGCCCGAGTGACCAGCAAAGATGATGCGTTCCATGTGCGGGTACAGGGTCGTGTGGTAAACAAGGCAAACAGACGATCGTGGACATCGTACGTGCTGCACGCCACGCCTGTCCAACAGTAGCTGACGACGCAGCTACCGACTTGTTGGGCGCAAACGGGGTCCGACCCACCCACCCCACGACGCAAACTTGTCCCATGCAAGCGTCTGCGACGCATTGAACCAGTTGGAGTAACTGCCATTGCGCAGCACGCGCGGCACATCGGTCGGATAGTAAAAGTTGGGCGCAACGAGCACGGTGCTCTGGGCCAGATCTAGCACGGGCGCCAGCGCAGAAAAGGCCACTTGGAAGTTACGCCCAATACCATGCTGCACGACCACGGCGGTGGTGGCCGTACTGGGCGTGGTGGTGGTCGTGCCGTCGGACGCAGGGTCCGGGTCGGCCCAGAGGGAAGAGTGCATGAGAGGCACAGTGGCCTGGGTGATATTGGGACACGCGCGGAACCGGAGAAAAGTAGCGCCAGACGGGGCGGGGGGCAAGCTGCGAGTGGGACTGGACCCGCCTTCGTCCGAGCCGCGTGGTGGTGGGAGTGGGAGGAGAGACCGACGCCGAGGCCGACGCCGAGCCCAATGGCGAGGGCAATGGCGGTGGCGGTGAGGGCGGCAAAGAGGACGATGCGTTTGCGGCGCGAGGCAGCGGCAGAGCCACGGCGGGCGGCGGGGCAGGGCGCAGGGACGGGGACGAGGGCGGTAGCGGTCGCGGTCCAGGCTGCCGGGGCTCGAGTGGAGGAGGCGCTCGTGGGAGAGCTTCTCGGTGCTGGGCAGGTCGCTGCCGGTGACGGCCGAGGCGCGCGGATGCACCGCGGGAAGGGCATGGCGGATGGTGTGGTGGTGGTGGTGGTGGTTGGATGCCCGTAAGCCGTAGGCCTACGTGATCGATGAGATGGATGGCACGGGGGGCGGAGAGCGCAGGCGCCGCATGGATCAGCCAGGCGCAGGGGCGGTGTGCGGGCAGGAGAGGCGCATGGCCCGTGTGGCGTGGCGTAGGCGCAGGGGGGCGTCCACTGCTGGGCGGTGGCGCGGTGGCTGGTGTCTGCGCGTCTCGCTCGCCCGGCCGGCAGCGGCAGAGCGAGCACAGCCGCAGGGGGCAGCCCCTGTCGCGAGTGCCTCTCGCGAGGCGTCTGGGCCCGCACAGGCGCACTCTGCTCGGTTGCTCGCGCTCGCTCCCGTGCTCGCCCGCGCCGTGCCAGGGCGGCGAGGGCACGTGGAGGCCACAGCCGCACTAACCCCCGTCCGCCACGCTGTAGCACACCGGCGAGCAGGCCGTGGATGGAGGATTGATTGCATTCAAGACAACGGTAAACGTTAAACGTTCCCCAGTGCCAGTGTGCCGCGCACCCTCGTCAGTCGCCAAGGAATCTCTCCCCTCAAAAAAGAATCGGCCCCACCCCGGATCGAACCCAGCATCTTCCCACATCGTTCTGTCCGCGCGTGCGGCGTGCGTGGGTCACGTGACCTGCTCGCGTCTCTCCTTCTTCCCGCTCATTCCGCAGCCCCACCACCACCACCGCCCGATCCATCGCCGACGCGCACAGCAGCCGCACCGCCATGGCCAGCGCCGTCGAGCCCACGCCCCGATACCCCACGCCCGCCGCCGCCGCCCACGCCCCCGCCACCCCTACCACCACCACCACCACCACCACCACCACCACAAGGGGAACAAGTGCCAGAAGGCCCACCGCCACGCCCGTGCCCGCGCCCTTTGCGCCCGTTGCGCCCGCCGGCCCGCCGCGACGGGGCTGGTGTACAACAGCCTCATGCTGCTCCACAAGCACCCTGCCGAGGACCATCCCGAGGCGCGCGTCGCATTGCGCACATCTTCCATCTGCTCAAGACGTCGGGGTACGTGGCGCAGATGGTGCGTGTGCGGTCGCGCGAGGCGCGGCGGGCCGAGGTTCGGCGTGTGCACACGGACGCTGTAGTGAACGGCGTGTACAACAGTGCCTTCCTCCCTGTCGAGACGTTACGGGAGAACAGTGCTCTGCTCGAGAGGGAAAGTAGTTTGTACCTCAACGAGTACAGTGCGCTTTGTGCCCGCTTTGCTGCCGGCAGCTTGATTGAAATGTGCGACGCGGTCGTCCGCCGCGACATTCGTAATGGCCTGGCTGTCATCCGCCCGCCGGGTCACCATGCGGAACCGAACCGCTCCATGGGGTTCTGCCTCTTCAACAATGTGGCCATTGCCACGCGCCATGCAGGACAAGTACACCGACGGCGACACACAGTAAAGCGCGTGATGATGTTGACTGGTACGTCCCTCCCCCCCACCCCTTCCATCTGCTACTCGTTCCCTCCATGCTATGCTATGTTATGCGTGCCTTAGAACCGATCGCTGACGCGCCCCAAACCGCCGAAACGAAACGCAAACTAGGGACGTGCATCACGGCAACGGGACCCAAGCCATGTTCAATGCGGATGCGTCGGTGCTGTACGTCTCGCTGCACCGGTACGACGATGGCAGTTTCTACCCCGGCGGACCATTTGGGTCAATTGAGAGTGTTGGCGCTGGAGCCGGACGTGGGTTTAGCGTCAACATTCCCTGGCCTACGACGGGCATGGGCGATGGAGATTACCTCCATGCGTTCGATACGGTGATTATGCCGATTGCGCGCGAGTACGCGCCAGAACTGGTGATTATCAGTGCGGGATTCGATGCGGCGCAAGGCGATCCGCTCGGGTTGAACTTAGTTTCGCCAACGGGGTATGCGCATATGACTGCACGACTTGCGCAGCTGTCTGGGGGTCGGTTGGTCGTCGCGTTAGAAGGCGGGTACAATGTGGACTCGATCGCGCCTTCAGCCTTGGCTGTGACCGCGTCTTGCTCGGCGAGGCTCCACCGCCCTTACCACAGGGCACGGTGGCCTGTGCCAGTGCCCGACGCACGTGCAGCAAAGTGCGCACGGTCCAATCGCGATTCTGGTCCAGCCTTGCCGATGCCGACGACGGCCTCCCAGCGCCCGAGAGCGAAGGCGAAGAGATCCATCCTGTGCCTGGGTCCGAGGAAGAAGCCAACTCTGCCTCCGACGGCGAAGGTCCCCTCCCCCGCCCGCGCGAAACGTCGCCGTATCGACTTGGACCGCCGTCCGTACCCCGCTTTTCCTTCGTGGATGCGCGACGAGGCCGCAACAGCACGCGCGAGCAAGGCTGAACTGCTCCGCCTCTGGCGCGAGTATGTGTATTGGGACAAGTTTGGTCTCACACCCCTCACGTTTCCCGAACGCCCACCTTATATGATTGCATCCGACGCGTTTGTCCCGCCCGCCGCGCACGCTGAAGCCCAAGCCCCAGCCCAAGTCCAAGTCCAAGCTGGAGCTGAAACTGCAACGCGGTCTGGGCCGGACGCACAACCTTCTGTGCCCCCGCCCGGGTCGAGTACGAGTACGAGTTGGGGTCCCTCCTGGGCCCAGTCCACCTTCTGGCCCGTACCGGCAGTAGAGGGGGAAGACGTACGGGCAAGGAGCTTACTTCGACCTGCGCCGTTGGTGCATGCTCTGGTACCGTGGGACATCTACACTACGGGGACAGGATTGCCTGCTGAGCCGTGTGGTTCGGGCGTGGGGCACACCCTGCCGATGCCCATGCTTCGCAGCCGAATCCAAAGGCGGCAAAGGCGGCGCACAGCGGCTACGCGCCGTGATGCTATTTGTGCACGATACGGGCGTGCACCACAGCAGCCGGAACGGGCGGGAAGGTGGAACGCCATTGTCGCGCACGGGGTACTGGAGCGACGGGCGTGTAGTTGGAGTACGTGAAACGGCTGATGTGGACCAAAGTACAGTCGAGACGTTTGCGCGGTCCAACTATGCCGTGCCGGACGCGGCGGACGACCCGCCCGGCGCGGGAGGGGGATACGTCGCGCTCCATGCGTGGGCTCAGGCGCACAGCGTGGCGGAGTGGTAGATGTGTGTGTTGGTCCGGCCGCAGGTGTCGGCACTGGGACCGCGCGCGTCTACCCACACGGGGTACTCGGGGCTCGCGAGCGAGGTGGCTGATGCACTGGCCTCGCGCTCGTCCGACTCGACCTCGACCTCGACCTCGGGCTCGGGTTCTGGTTCCGGTTCGGGCTCGCACTCACACTCTGCCCCGGCACACCCCGTGCCAGCGTCCGTACAGGACGCCATCACGCTCGCTGCCATCGCAGCGTACGACACGTGCGTCTCGATCCTGCCGGCATCTGTACCATGTGTGATGGTAGGCGGTGGGAGTGTGGGAGCGAATGCGGTTTTGGGCGTATTAGCTGCGCGCGGTACAGAGCGAGTACGTGCAGTGGTCCAGTTTGCCGGTATGGGCGACTTGCCTATGCCGTCATCTGAGGCTGACACGCTCAAATCATTTTATGCCAACCACACACTCGCGCTCCTTCCTCACCTCCATCCGTACTACACCCACCGTCGTCAGCGCGCGTTCGCCCCCCGCCTCGGATCCCTCCACCGATCCACAGAGACGGACGCGTTGGACATGGTCGCCACAGAGCTCGAGGGCGCAATGCAGTTTGTTGCTGACCAGCTCGGATGGGACGACGATACCCCCACCACCACTACCGCCACTACCACCACGAACGAAAACGGCAACGGCAAGCCAGGCGCGTCGGCCTGATCTGCCGCTACCTCAGCCTCGGCCTCCAACCTGTCCAACCCCCCCCCCACCTTGTCCCCCCCGTCCTTCCCTACCCCGTCCTTGCTCATCCGCGCCAATGCGATTTGTCTGTGGCACGGTGGTGGTCATCACCTTGGTCGCTCTCTCAGTTCATAACTGCCCCTCGCGCGCAACGGGCCGCGCTCCCGTCCTCCCCCCCGCACCCCTCACAGCTGCAGACCATAGTATGGGACAGGGACAGTGGTCGGTGGATGCGTATGCGCATGCGCATGCGCCTGCGCACTGTACGAAACGTTCCCCATCCCGCCCATCCCGGTTGCATTTGGGTGTGCTGGTACTGTAGCGTCTCTCTTGTTCTGCGATGTGGAGCTGTCTTCCCTCGCCCTGTCCCATATCACACAAGACATGGACGCTGCACACACCCGACGAACCGAGCCATTGCAGGTTGTACCCCTGCCCGAACCGTGGCGAGCGAGTGGGTGAGGTCGCTGGTGTGGACAGTATTTGCGGGCAAAGACGTACACGAGAGAGCGGGGTCCGGTCAATGTGCGTCGCGTGCAGAATGAATATGAGCTGGCTGCAAGGTGGAAAGGAGGAACAGATCAGCTTCGTAGCCCAGCCATGCAGGCCAACTAAGGTGCCAGTCCCTTTCGGGGGTAGGATCTTTCTCTGTTGTGTCCGCGGGACGGATGGATAGGCGTAGCCAATACGGGCCAAGGCCGAACCGCGGAGGCTAACCGCGGAGGCCTGGGAGGTCGTGATGTTGATGTGATCGCAATCACTTCGACCGAGCGCATCCATCCCACCGTCTCGTTCATCAGGGGACGTTGAACGGTAATTGGGTGTTCCTCACGCCCCTGAGGCGGTGGTGTGACATGTGAGAGAGGGGCAGAGGACCTGGTGGCCTGATGCAGGTGTATAATAGGGGAAAGGCGGCTGTGGTGCTTCCCTCCTGTTGGCGTGGATTTGGTTAGTCTGTACTGCGTTGCTCAACGCTTGCTCCTCAACCCATCCTCACACGCACGTGTTGATTGGGTTGATTGTGTTGAGGCTGTACCTGTTTCGTTGCACGGGACGAGTGTTAATGAGGCCATGTCTGGTGTGGCCAGGGGGGAGGCGCGGGTGGGTGCGGATAGACTGAGAGGCCATGAGAGTGAGCCCCCGCGGCGTGTGTGGCACAGGCCGGGACAACCCGCCGGTGGTCTCCTGCCGCACGCCGCCGCACCAGCCCAGAGCGCCAGGGGCGATAAGCGCCCCGCTGCCCCCGTGCCCCTCCGCCCGCCCGCCCGAGCACGCTGTGCCGTGGCCCCCAGTGGCCCCGTGCCGTAATCGGAGTGGGCTCCACTGGCCGCACGCAGCCAGTATCGTGCCACTCACTGACGTCATTCTTCTGCCCTTTGCGAGGTGTGTCGTCGATTGCTGAGCGCTGATTGCGCTGATTCATGCTGAATCTGGAATCCTGCTTGGTCACCAGCAGTACCGTTGATCATGCGTGTGTCGCTCGGCCCGAATCGCACCATTGGCTCATCCATTGTTTCATCCCATCCGTGGGGGATGGGTCCTGCATCTGACTGGTCTCCTATAGCGCACGTGCGCTCCTCTGGGCGGCGTTTCCGGTGGCGGCAGACGGACGGTGCTGGGGGCGTTTCGGTGGCGGTGCCAAGGCCTGGGGCCGCGAGCGTGCCGCCAACGCAATCCAGCACAGGGCACCCGCTCTGCGCGCACAGCACCGCACACACAGCACAGCCGCTGTTCTTCTGACGCCCGCATGACGGCTGTTTCGCCTGCCTGTGTCTTGTCTCATCTGTGTAGTCTTGCCGTGTGCCTTGCGCGCTGCGCTGCGCGGTCCGCCGAAGCACACCGTCCACACGCACCCTCACCGCACACTGCCCTGCCGTCCTCGCGGGTGAGCTCAACCTATAACCCTCAACCGAGCCCTGCAAGCCGTCTTGCCGCCACCGTCCCTTTTCTCGTACCACCTCCTCCTCCTTTGCCCCCCCCCCCGCTGCCGTCCCAATGGGCAAGCACGGCGACCCCATCGCCGAGCTCGTGCGCGTCACTGCCGCCAGCATCTGCGAGGTGATCCTGGTGAGCTTTGTCGGCTACCTTCTCGCCCGTCGCGGCATCCTCGACAAGGCCACCACCACCAAGCTCAACAAGATCAACGTCAGCATCTTTACCCCCGCTCTGCTCTTCAGCAAGGTCGCCTTCAGTCTCAATGCGCACCGGCTCATCGAGCTCGCCATTGTGCCCATCGGGTTTATCCTCGTTGAGCTCGTCTCGCTCCTGGGCGCGCTGGTGCTGGCCAAACTGGCTCGCATCAGTGCTGCCCACACGCGCTATGCCATCGCAGTAGCCATCACGCCCAACTCCAACTCGCTCCCTGTGGCGCTGATGCAGTCGCTGGTGGTGACTGTGCCTTTGCTCCGGTGGGAAGAGCCTGGCGAACCGGCCGACGACCCGGACGCCATGCTCGGTCGCGCACTCACTTACCTCGTCCTCTTCTCCACCTTGGGCATGTTTGTTCGTTGGTCCCTCGGAGCCCACCTGCTCGCGTCGGCTGGCCTCCTTGGCCCAAGCTCCGCGCGACACTGAACAGGCCCCCGCACGCCCGCCCCGCTGGGCCGTCTCCTTCCCCAACTCCCCGCAAGACAGCGACGATGACCGAGAACATACCCATAACCATGAGCATGAGCATGAGCAGGACCTATCGCCCCGGTCCGCGTCGCCGTTGGATCCCACGGCCGTGGTAGCCGTACCTCCACCGCGACCTGCCTTGCTGCGCCGCTTTGTGCTCCAACCGCTTCTGGCCGTGCATAGGTTCATGACGGCGCCGCTGTGGGCTGCGATTCTTTCACTTGCCGTCGCGCTCGTGCCGCCGGTCCAACGGTTGTTGGTGGGCATGGGCCCGTTGCGTGGTGCACTGGACCAATGTGGTGCGTGTTCCATCCCCCTGACTCTGGTTGCTCTGGGCGCGTACTTTGTCGATCCCCGTCCTACTCCTACTCCTTCCCCTGCGTCTGGGCCTGGGACCCGCAGCCCTACTTCCCCCCCTGCACCGCCCCACGGTGCCCCGGCGGCCGAGGGTCACCTGACTGTGCCTACCGCATCGTCCTCCCGCTCTGGTAGCGTCACGTCCGCCACGTACGTCGATAGCGAAGAAGGCGACGACGGGCGGGGGGGCAAGCCATGCTCTGGTCCGTCGGCTGATCCGACGGGGAACGAGCAAATGCAAATGCAAATGCAAATGCAAGTCCAAGGGCAAGAACGGTACGTTGCCGGACTGTCCGAATCTACACGGACTATTGCGGCGGCGATTGGGGCTCGGATGGTGGTGTGTCCGTTAGTGTTGATTCCCGTGATGGCCTACCTGGCAATTATGACGCACAACAACGTGATGGACGATCCGGTGTTTTTGGCATCGGCATGTCTGATTGTTGGTTCGCCTCCGGCTCTCACCCTCGCCCAGATCACAACCCAGACCGCGGCCAAACATGGTGGCCACGGTCAAGGTGGTGTGGAACGGTTGATCTCGCGTACTATCTTTGTGGCCTACACTATCTTGGCTACGCCTACCACCATCGTGCTTGTCTTGGTCGCCTTGTTGATCGCCGAAAATGATTGAGCACGAATCGATTAAAACGCGCGCCGAGGTATGGGGGATGTAACTAGGTCCCCCGTGTTCGCCTCCTCCGGTTTCTTCCTAGCATCTCACTCCCATTTCCATTTCCATTTCCATTTCCGTCCTCATTTCCAGTCCCAATCGCATTCTCATTCGTATCGGTCCATCCGGACATCCAAGTCCATTGACCGTCCCCCCCTCCCCTCTCCCATATCTGTATTTGTTCTGTCTATGGACTGGCTTGACCTTACTTTCTCCAATGGGCTAGTTGGGGCCGGCTGTGGTGCGGGCCCGGTGGTGCCCTATAGAGCTCCGCTGGTGGTTCCTACGGTGCAGCCATGATGCCTCGTCACGAGGCACTCGTTCCTAAATGTTATGCATGTTACTAGCCACTCGTCACTCGTCACTACTAGCTTCACTGGCCACGTGAGGGCCTTGAAGCTGGAGAGGAGACCTCCGCAAGGCTACCCTGTGCCGCACCAGAGGAACCTTTTGTTTTCCCCCACCCGTACACCCAACTAACTAAGATCACCATCCAACCACCGGATGGTCCGCTCTGAACGATTTGAATTAACGTCCAACGTGCGATATACCTCTGTGCCTACCTTCAGTACTCAGTTTAACTTGAGTGATTCGTAGCTTCAGTCCATATCATAACCTTGGTGCCGGGCCCAACCAAACCAAGAAAAAAAGGTTCTTCAATTCATTATACAGAAACCGTGCGCTTGCGCTTGGTAGCGGCCTCAAAAAAATGACAAGCCCGCCCCCCGGGCGCAGCCAAGAAGAGCGGAGGCGTAGGGGAGACCGGAGACCGAAGACCGGAGAACAGAGAACGGAGAAGGGAAAACGGGGGGCGGGCCAGCCCTCCCCCACCTATCCGTCCCATCCGTCACAGAAAGGGGAGAAGAGCTTAGCTCAGAAACGCGGCGGTGACAGACGATGGTGCAGCAGGCGTATAGCGCGTATGGGGAGGTGGAGACGGAGAGAAAGGAAGAAGAAAAATAAGGGGAAAAGGGGAAAAGGGGGAAAAGATGATTGGTACAAAATCGGGGGGGTGGGGGGGGCGTTACACAGTTACCGTTTCCCAGTCCCCGTAATCGATTACCGATGACCGATGACTGATGACCGCTAATGATTAGCGGTCTGCATGGCGCGGGTGTACGAGCGCGCGCATGTCGTCTTGGGAGCAAGCGAGGCGGAGGAAAGGATGGTGGAGGAGTTCGTGTGAGCTCGCGCGGGCGAGCGGGTCGACGGTGAGGCAGACGGCCAAGAAACGTTTGAGCAACTGGCTCAAACGTTCAGGATGGGCCAAGGTAGGTGTACCGTGTGTGGCAATGAGGTAGATGGCCTTGAGAGGTTCTTCGTCCAAGTACGGCGGTTCGCCATCGACAGTTTCGATGACCAAGATGCCTAGTGACCACACGTCTACCCGTGGACCGTATTCCTTTTGCCGTACCACCTCGGGCGCCATCCAGTACGGCGTGCCGACCATCGTGGCGCGTTTGGCGCGGTGGGGGTGAGCTTGGCGCAGTACCCGAAATCAGTAATCTTGATCTGCCCACGCGACGAGAGGAGTACATTGTCCGACTTGATGTCGCGGTGGATAATGTGCTGCGCATGTAGGTGCGCGAGACCCTGGGCCGTCTCACGACAAATGTAAGCAATCTGCGGCTCAGAGAGCGTGTGTTGGTCAATCACATCAGTCAATGCACCACCTTGCATGTACTCCATCACCACCCACAAACACCACCCCTCCGCGCCTCCTATCCCACGTCCTTGCTTGCCCTCTCGCCGCGACGACGGCGTCAAGTGCGCCGCCACAAAGTTGACCACATCTCGTGCTGCGAATCGCGCATGACAAGCAACTCATTCAAAATCATCTGCTTGCGGCGGCCGACTCAGGTCCATCACCTTGACTGCCACACGCGCTTGCGGGTCCGTCGCTGGCGCAGCAACGTACACATCGCCACTGGCGCCAGCACCGATTTTGCGTAGACGATGGTACAATTGTCGTGGGTCGGTTTGGCCTTGGCTAAAAGACGTCGAGATGGTCTGTAGGGCGGCCAGGACCTCGAGGTCCGTCATGCGGGACAGACGGTGATCGAGCGGCTTGGCACTGGCCGCCGTCGTGGTCGGCGCGGGCTTGGCCGGCAACGGGGACGCGAACGGCGACGGCGACGGCGACGGCGAAGGAGACGGAGACGGAGATAGGCCTGCCTTGGTCCACCCGTAGGAGGGAAAACGACAGAAGGGGAGACCGGCTCCAAACGCACGGCACTGGCCAACGCTGCGTTTTTCGATCGCGCCTGTACCGTTGCGGCGGCGGTACTGGGCTCGCTTGGCGCACCGCGTCCTCTGCCCCTGGAGCACGTGCGGGTACCGAGACGGAAGCCGAGGCCGAGCTGGCCGAGGGGAACGACGGTGGCGAGGCGCGTTGCGGCGCCGAGGCGAGTCCTGTCGGTCCCGTCGTGGCCGATCGTTCTAGGGAAGGGACTGAGGAACCACGGAGGGCGGCCCAGGGACGCTCATGCCAGGACGGGAGGGGTCCGTGACGCTCCGTTGCATCGGTGGCGGGGCAGGCCGGCCCAGGGCCCCTCCGTGCGGTACGGGCGGTGCCGGTGCCGGTCGGGTGGGCCCATGGTCGACGCTCCCGAGCCCGGTCCCGAACCGACGGGGGGCAGGTGGGCGCGTGCCGCTCACTGGGCTCTCTGCAGTGCCTGTCGCTGGGAGGGGGGAGGGGCGGCGTACCTGGACCCCAACGGTCCACCGGTTGCCGTGGGTTTGGTGTTCGAACCCGAGAACAAAGGTGGAATGCTTGCGTCGGCAGGACGTGCGCCGCCGGCCGAAGCGGACCGAGCAAGGTCGGGCGCAGCATTAGATTGCCGACTGGTGCTCCGGTCAGGCGCGGCTGGGCAAACGTCACGCTCGGAGCGGACCGGCCGAGGGGGAGCGATGCAAGCCTCCAAGGGTGGGACGGGAGCTGGAAGGTGGGTGGGCCATCTTGTTGTACCCCCTTGGTTCGGTGTTGAGGACGCGTTGAGCAAGATGGACGAGTTGGATCCGGTAGAGGAGGTGCGTGCACGCGAGTTGAGCATCAACGGAGCTGTGGACGTGGTGCTCACGATCGGCGGCATAGGCACCGCCGCATGCGCTGCATGGTACACCTCGGGCGACGGCAGCACAGGCGTGGAGGAAGCCAAGGCGGCAGCCTTGTACAGCGGCGGCTTAGGCCCTGCTGCGGGGTCCGTGTGTCCGTTGCCCCCTCCCGGCGGGGCAGAGCCAGCGGTGACGGTTCCCCCAGCAGGTGGCGCAGGACGAGAATGCGACGAGCCAATGCTCATCGTCCGCGTCAAGCCGGCGAGGCGGCTGGTAAACGACGAGCCGCGCTTGAGCTTTGTGCCCGACGCGGACGAGGCGGCCTGAGCGAGGCCGGCGCTGGACGGAGGCGGTGCAGCAGGTCCTGTGCGCCGGGCGGACGCGGACCCAGCACCCGGTGGAGCAGGAGGAGCGGCCGGGAAGGAGACGCATGTTGCGCCCCCAGCAGCAGCGTTGTCTCTCTGGGCGCCTTCGAGTTCTCGGCAGCAAGTTGGCCGCCGACAGTAGTTCGGCCGTGGACGTTTCGGCCCAGTGGGCCGCCGGCTCATCGGCCGCGTCTTTGCCATCGGCCGCAATGCCCGTGTAGAACTTGAGCACATCAAATACCGCGTCGGGGTCTTTGACCAAGTCATCGTGCGTGATGCTGGACGTCGACAGCAGACGGACCCATTCGTCGGGCAGACCGGTAAACGCACCGGAATTCGGGTCAAAACCTACATGGATCTCGTGGACAAACCCAGTGGGTGCGCTCACGCCCGACGTGTCGCCCGGACCATCGGGCATGCCTCCCACAGCCATCGCGGCACCCAATGTTGTCCATCCATCCGTAGAGATCGTCGTCACTGCGTAGCTGGAGGAAACATTGCTTCTTGTCGCTGGTGCCCACCTCGAGGCAGTACGGTTTCAGATCAACACGCCGCACCACCTCTACGTTCTTGAGGTGGATCAAGACCAAAGGGCTGGGGGTCGTCTGTCCAGGCTCCAGTCAGCTGACCATCCGACCTCAGGCTCCAGGGGTCAGGGTAGGAGCAACCCCCCCTCCCTCCCCGGGACAACGACAACAACGCACCTCGTTTTTGTGCAGACTGAGGGTCTGGGTGCGCAGGACAGCCCACCGCTTGGCCCAGATCCAGGTGCGGAGGCCATCGTCCTTGACGCTGACGACGCCACGGCGGATGATGGGCGAAGCAGGCTCGACGGGCAAGAGTCCTGCGGCGAGGTGAACGGGGGGCGGGGCGGGGGCGGGGGGGGGGGGGCGGGGGCGAGATGGGGCTGGGGGCGGCGTGTAGGCGTTGGCGGCAGCGATGGCGGTAGAGAGCGCGCCGGAGGACGGGGGCCGGGCGGTTGATGAGGATGGGCAGGAGGGGGTCGGGCTCGGAGGCAGACACAATGGGCATGGGATGGGGGTGGAGATGGGGAAGGGGGTAGAGATGGGGATGGCAATGACAGTGGAGATGGAGATGGAGATGGAGATGGAGATGGAGATGGTAATGGAGATTGGGATGGAGATGGCAATGACACTGGAGATGGAGATGGAGCTGGAGCTGCGGATGGCGCTGCTAACAAGCCACTGGCACGGGAAAGCTTCCGCCACCGGCGTGCTCCACTTGGGGGCGCCAGGCACACGCGAGGTGCGGCAGCGAGGGACACAGGGCTGGTGCCTTGTGGCGCACCACACTGGCCATGTGCGTGGCCGCCACGCCGTCGAGCGTGGCACGGGGGCGGTGTGGGCGGGGGGCGCGAACCCCCACGTGGGCAGCCGCGGGGGGAGGGGTGTGTGTCAGCTGGGCGGTCTGAGATGCGAGCGTGAGTACTGAGTAGCGCAGTGCCTGTTGTGTGCCCCCGGCTGCGGTGGTCCAAGCGCTGTGGCCGCCTGTCACATGTCGTGTGCATGTGACATGCCTTCTGAGTACGCCGCCCCAATGCTCCCCTCCGCCGCACCCTGTCGGAGCGGAGGCTCCGCTGAGTAGTGGCTGTCGCAATGTGCTGCGCCGACGGTGGCATGTGGTGTCCGATGACAACACGTACACGCACACGTACACGCACACCCACAATGTAATCGCCGGCAACAGCCAACCAGGCAAGATCTAACATCGACCAACTGCTTCTATAGGGTGGGAGACTGTATATACCCTCCACCATCAGGGGTTCGGTTCGCACACCCCCGCCATTCGCCATTCTTTTCCATGCTCTTTCTTTCCCCAGGAGTCACCGGCCTCGCCGAGTGGCGCCCACGGAGCAAAGAGGCAGCACAACCACAGTATCCATCTCCGAAGAGGCCGAAAGACGGCAACGTGGCACTGTTTGACCCCGGCGAGTTGGGGGATGCATGAGGCATGATGCATGATGCATGAGGCCTGAGGGAACTCCATGGGATTGGGTGGATGTATGACTAGTGACTAGTGACTAGTGAGAAGAGCGAGGGAGCGCTGACGCGGATCGACTCGCCTCCGCAAACGCGCTTGGGGGCTGCGCTCTTCTTGGCGTGCCGCTGATCGGTCACTGATCCTACCGAGGGCCTCGGCTGTTGGGATACGCGCCGAGCGACTGGCCCCCCGCGGTGAGGCCTGAGGGGCTCGCATGGCGTCCGTGTCGGATAACTAGTAACTAGTAACTGGTAACCGGTATATATGGCACGGGAAATTGAGCGCCCTCAGGCCTCACTGCCCCCTGCGTGGGGCTACGCTGTGCGGGGGGACTAGTACTGAAGCATGAGGCGCTGAGGCCCGTGCGTTTCTTTGGTAGTAATCGCTCAGTGATCGATGATCCGCACGTGCCATTCTCCAGCCGCGCTTGGACACCACCCTCTCGACCGTTTCCCCCATTCGGGACGTCGTGAATGAGATTTGCTTGGCACCTTTTGCTGTCCCTGCTGCCACAGACTGCATTTGGCGCGGACACCTACTCGCTCCTCTCTGTCTTCTGCTCATCGACTTCATCTTCCTCGCGGCTCTGGCCGCGGTCCTGGGCACGGTTCCCATTCAGGAAGTTGTCCTGCCCAGCGCCAAGTGGGCCGTCGCGCCCCCGCGCCAGGCGCCCATTGCCGAGGAAGAAGTGGATGAGCAGAGCTACCGTACTGTACTGACTTGCTCCTGCGGTACTTGGTGGGGGCGTTGACGGGTTTCTTTCTTCTTCCCCTGCCTCTCGCTTGCTTGCTCTCCCCCCTTCAAAATACCCCTACCTCTCCAAGGAGGCACAACCCCCATTCCTCATTCCTCATTCCTCATTCCTCATTCCTCATTTCCATCCATCTTGCCTGCGTGGACATGGGTGCTTCCCATGCTCCAGGGTAAGCCTACATTGGGGCGAGCTGGTTGCCATGCTGCTTCTTGTTTGCTTGGTCGTGATGCGACTGCCCCCCGTCACCCCTCAAAGGCATTTCCTTCTGCATGCACAATCGTGAAAACGTCAGCCTTCAGTCGTCAGTCGCCGGTCGTCAGTGGTCGGTCGTCAGTCGTCAGTCGTCAGTCGCCGGTCGTCAGTCGCCAGTCGTCAGTCGTCAGTCGTCAGTCATCAGCCGTCAGTCGTCTGTACGCAGCAGCCGTATCAACGCAGTAGACGCGGGCGGACGGTAGACGTGCGTTGTGTGTGCGTTGGCGAGGCACGTTTCAAGCGTCCCGCACAACGTCCACCCACCCTCCAGCTTCATCGACTCGTCGGACCGGGTCTGTCGTACTTGGTTGGGCAAATACCGCGATTCCCACTTCCCACGTCCCACGTCCCAATTTGCGATTCGCGATTTGCTCGATGGGGGGGTACATGGTACACCGACCCGAGCCAAGACCCTAGAGACACATGGGGATGCCAGCAAGTGGAGTGCCGATTGTACATGGGAAATGCAACCAACTGAAGGGACCACCGCCAGCGACTCAGTAGTAGTACTCAGTACTCAGTACTCAGTACTCAGTACTCACTCCCGTCCTAGTGCCGCCGGGGGCTGCCCACGCGCAACCCACGCAGGGCAATTGACCGATTCCCCACGACGCAGAGGAGCGCTCAGGGACAGCGGAGGGCAGCTGCCTTGGGCCGGCGGGAGGGCGAAGTGAAACCAACCGTACCGACGAGCGGGGCGATGCAATGCACGCGCTCCTTCTGAGCGTGAAGTGTGTGGTGTGGGTTTGGTGCGTACGCCACAGCAAGAGCCACGCGGATGGGAGCGATGAGCCAGGCCTCAGGCACGGGCGCAGACGGCGTGGCGATGGGGACGAGGAGGAAGATAGGCGTACGCGGCGCCGCTTCTTGGCCGCGTCAAGCCGGGGAGCCAGCGAGCGCAGGCTGGGGCACGCATGGGCTCCCACTGGCCCCCTGCTGGTGCGCGTGACGCCCTGCGTGAACAGGAGCGCATGGCCCGGAGCAGTGCCGTGGTAGATGCCCTTGGTGAGGGCGGTGAGAAAATCAACGAAGCGGTCGCATTCAAGAGCCGCGCGCAGGAGGGCTGGGCCCACCCGGATAGACCTGCGCCAACGTCGGGTCTGAATGTTGAATGTTGATCAAAGCAGCCAAGTCGACTTCGTCCAACTCCGCCTCGACGCGGGTACTGTCCGTCGCATTGGCAAGAGGGGTGCCCGGCGGTACCACGCTATGGGTAGGATGAGTGCGGCAGGTGGTGTTGCCGAAGGCGGTGCCCGAACCGAGGTTGTGGGTTGGCCTTGTGGCTATAAAAAAAGGAGACGGGTTTCCGTTACGTAACGTGACATCATAGCCCTCTGTTCGTCCTGTCAGCGTAGTGATATGCTCTCCAGCGTGGAACGATGAACGGTGGACGGTGGACGGTGGAATGGTGACTACGGTGGCGACGGTGGCCCAGCACCCAAAGCGGGCGATTCCCTGTTAGTTTTCGAAGTACACTGTGAAAGAGAACGATGTCTACAGAAAGACAGAAAGAGAGAGAAAAGGTGATGAGAGAGAAAGAACGAGAACAACTGTTAGAGATAGAAAAAGGGATGAGAGATAGAAAAAGTGATGGATCGATTCCAAGAGAGGAGCCCGTTAGGGCAGGACACAGGGGACAGTTGGATAGAGCAGCGCCAGGTGTGGTTGCATGCATCATGGCGCTGTCTGCATCATGCACTGCAACCCATATTGCTCGCGGTTCAGCTGCTGCATAATAGTAGTGACTTCCAACTTCAGATGATAAGGGTTTTCCGCATCTCGAATTCATATCTGTTGATCTCGGTCATGACCGGTCCACTTCTGAGCGTGAGGGCCAATACGGTCATAATCTCAATGAGCGTTCAATATTCAAGCGAGTCAGGCGCGCGGAGATGTGAACGCGGTTAAACGGTGATTGCAGTAACCTTTACCGGCGTTACTGGCCTGACCCTAATCTTATCGCCGTAAATTCCGGAGTTGATATGTGCCGCCGAAGGAACTGAGAGCCTCCTTGACGGGTATATGCCAATAATTGGGAACATCCTACACATGTAGATATACCGGGCGTCCCATTATAATCGCAAGGGGTCCAGACGCATTCTTCCGTTTGATGTCCGTCTATCGCGCGCGTTGACCCTTCTTTTCTTCGGCACCAGCCCTATCGACCATATCCCCCTCAAGCGGTGTAGCCGATGAATTGGTTCACATTTTGCTTGCCAGGTCTAGTTCCACAGTTGCCTGATTGTGAGTTATCAGAAGGAACCACCTACTGCACACCAGGTATACGAAGCACAGTGCGTGATGACGTCCCAATCCGGAAATGCTTGATCGGCTTGATCTCCCTGGATCGTAGAAACGCGAAGACATGCGGACAGCCATCAGTAGCTGTTGTTACGTGGTGTATAGTAAGCCTTACATGTAACTGCTTAGGCCGTCCCGCGATTCACATGTGATCGTCAAGAATCGATCATCTCCTTTTGGGTCAACGAGAGCGTGTTCAGTATGATTGCAGCCACCTGACCGCTTATCTGTGTCTGAGCCGACTGTGAAGCGTCTCCGATAAGGGGCCTCTATAGGAACTATCTATCTATAGCACGGGTCAGACGACATTATACCACCGCACAGATCTCCCCGACGAGCCCGCCGGCTCAGCCGAAGGCGGTGAGATGATGGCATATATAAGGGGGAAGCTTCTGCAGCAGTTTTGCTCTCAGCCAGCACCACACAATTCTGCAACCATGTGTTTCCGCGACCCACGCGAGCAAGACCTGACCGTCCCCACCACGGCCATCCGTGGTGTCTTCGATACGGTCGGCGGTCCGGTTAAGTTGCAGACCTATGACCCGTCCACTATTGTGCTCAAGGAGGGAGAGTGCCTGGTGCGCATCCTCTACTCGGGCGTATGCCAGACGTACGTTCCGGCTCCCATTCCCTTCGCATCACCAGGTCCCTTGCCATTTTCATACCAGAGTTCGCTGACGAAAGAAGCACAGGGACTTGCACGCAAGAATGGCGATTGGCCTTATCCCAACCGTCTGCAGGCGACAGGCGAGCCGATGGTCGGGGGGCACGAAGGCACTGGGGTGGTGGTGAAGTTGTCCTCTGGAGCCGGAGATTGGGTCAAGAAAGGAGAGAGGGTGGGAATCCGGTGGCTCGCCTCGATATGCCTCAATTGCGATTATTGCCGCGAAGGAACACTGGAGGCGTACTGCCCAAACCAGCAGGCTTCGGGGTACACCGTCGACGGTACTTTCCAACAATACGTCGTTGCCCCGGCCAAGTGCCTTATTGCCATCCCGGACGACATTAGCCTGCTTGAAGCTGCTCCCATCCTCTGTGCCGGGGTGACCGTCTTCCGTGGACTGAAGGAAGCCCAGCTACAGTCGGGATGTTGGGGTCGCTATCCCTGGCGCGGTGGGGGACTGGGCCACCTGGCGATTCAGTATGCCGCTGTAGCTGGCTACCGCGTGATTTCGATTGACACTGGGGGTGAGAAGGAGGCGCTATGCAAGGAACTAGGTGCGGAAGCCTGGATTGATTTCCAGCAGACCAAGGATGTGGTCGCGGAGGTTCAGACCATAACGGGTGGTATGGGTGCACGCCGCTGCGGTGTCTGTTGGCTCGGAGATGGCATTCGCGCAGGCGTTCGATTACCTCCGCCCGCGAGGAACGATGGTGATTCTTGGTGTCCCGGCGGGGACAACGATGGTCAAGGCGGATGTGAATATGACCGTGATGATGGGCAAGAAGATTGTTGGCTCGGCGGTGGGTAGTCGGCAGGATACTCTCGATGCACTCCGCCTTGCTGCGCGAGGGAAGGTGACGGTTCGCTATGCGCTCAAAGGCCTATCAGAGCTGAATGACGTGTATGCTGCCATGGCGGCCGGGAATGTGGTCGGGCGCGCTGTGGTGGATGTGGACAAGTAGTCGATGAAGAAATGAGGCAGAATTGGCGCATATACACTTAACCCTATGCAACTTTTCCCGTAGAGGCGCCTATAGTAACTCGTCTAAATACGTCTTTTATGAAGCCATGGGCGCTCCTACTAGAATTAGAGGGGAATCGTACTATGGAAGGTGCCCTTTCAGCGGCGCGGGGCTGTTTGGGGCCGTCACATGTGACGGGGTTTAGTGTATAGAATTTATACTGCATCCATGCATTCATATCATTTACACAGTTTTTTAGGCTGGGACAGAGAAGCGCTGCGCCTATATCGCAGGCCCGGTCATAGGGCGTGTGTGCCGCTTGCTTGTGCAAACGTTCTCACGAGACCAGTGGAAGGGCCAGCACAGGTCAGGACCCTGTGATGGCTTTTCCTTCCTGTTCGTTTCTGAACCGGATGCACATAGCGGGAGTGGGAATGGATGAGCATGGTCGGCGCCCCAGGGAGAGGTTCTTCCACCTCTCAACTTGCCACTGGTTGAGAATCGAACTTCAGAAGCAAAAGGGAAGGAAGAGCGAGAGACACACAGGATGCAGAATTGGAAATTGGAGCGAGCTTAGCCATTCGGTGACGGTGTGGAGATCAAGATAACCATGATAATATTCTCGGACAAGTCCATGGACTCTTCGGGCAGATCCAATCTGCTCACTATCTCGATGCGCATTCAAGATTTAGGCCTCAGGCCCCAGGCCTCAGGCCAGTCAGGCGTTAAGAGATGTGACCGGTGTTAGTCGCCGGCGATAACATTAATATTTACCGGCGTTACTGGCCTGAGCCGAATCGTATCACCGTAAATTCCGGAATTGATATGTGCTGCCGAAAAGCGACTGGGAGAGCCAGTTCGAGGCGTGTACAGTGAGTTGTGAACATAGCACATCTGTAAAACATCCGTGCTTCCCTGTAGCTGCAGAAAGTACGACGTGTCATGTATGTATTCGCCACTCCATCTAAAGACGACTTGTAGCCTCGACGTGCACACCCGCATCATGCGACGGGTCTCCTCTGTGGCGCAGCGTCCCAATCGGCCAAGACCTGTGGGTTCCTACCATGGCGTAGCGAAATTTTTGCAGACACACCCGCCGCCCACTACTACATACCCGTGAATGATGCTGCGGCTTTCAGCGTTGGAGGGGGGGCTATAGTCGATCGGGGCTGAGGCGTTCTTGGTCGAATCCAAGAGGCTTTTGAGATGTGGGATGCTTCATGAGAAGCCACTATTAGTCAGGACGATAATGAATCGGTTGATGCAGTTAGATGAATGTAATGAAACAGCATATTGCTTATCACTCAGACCCATATGAAACGGAAAAGTGCCTTCACACAGTGGGCAAAGAGACATATTGCGACCTGGTACGTTTCCGTGCACCCTGCATCACCTCGCCTGTTTAACCACATGCTCGTCGGTTTTGTGCGAGATCATTGCCGTTGAGAAGATTGCCTTCAGCTGGGTTGTCCTTATTCACCTTATCTGCCCCCCTGGGCTGTCTCGTATCTCCTTACATTGATCCCGTTGACCCTGAGGACGGGTGGGCTAAGGCGCGCATTCCGTTTCATGTCCGT
This sequence comes from Moniliella sp. 'wahieum', assembly GCA_003971905.1. Classification (NCBI taxonomy): domain Eukaryota; kingdom Fungi; phylum Basidiomycota; class Moniliellomycetes; order Moniliellales; family Moniliellaceae; genus Moniliella; species Moniliella sp. 'wahieum'. Next base: position 15,317 of record RSEE01000148.1, on the reverse strand, counting down.
TTTCCGTATCTTCCCTTCCTTGTACATCAATCAATTCTTGGATAATGATTGACCAATTGAGACCTTTGTAGTAGCCCGTTCCCAACGCAGTTCCTGTTTCACCTGTACTTCATCCATTAGTGCGCAATCGCCGCCAGCCCCAGTAATCGCACTCTCTGCGATCTCCGCCGTTTACAACGAACACATGCTGAGTGGCCTCGGCTCTTTCTGCGCCTCCCCAGCCTTGCGAGTCCTGACATCTCATCATAGAGCCTGCTCTGTCACGTATGATGATGTTACTTATCTATTCCAACAGGAACTTCTCAGCCTCTATCGGATACGTTGTACACACACCCATTTCAGCCTCAATGAAGATAATCGAATCCCTACGGCGTGTGCATCAGCCATCCCATGCTCTAACGCGCTCATCCTGAAGTGTGGTACCGTGGGTAACAAAGGCGCACTTCCTTTCGGTAGTACCGTTTTAGGTTCCCCATAACAAAAAGCAAGGCTTTTCTTGTAGGTGGGGACCGCGATGACACGGACAAAAATTAGCGATTCGAGATTAGCGAGTCGAGATTAGCAATTCGAGATTAGCGAGTCGAGATTAGCGAGTCGAGATTAGCGATTCGAGATTAGCGAGTTGAGATTAGTTGTTCGAGATTAGTGATTAGCAGAAGCCCTCCATTACCCTGCATACAGCATCTATAGCGATTAGCAGCGGAGTGGTACCGCAATCAGTCTTGCCCAGTCCTGTAGTTCCTAATGGATCTGCTTTCACTGTGGGCCTTTGGTGGCAGCCAGTAGGTCTGCATAATTATCCTGCAACCGTCTCTACGGCGGCCATTCTAGTTGGCAAGTATACAATATATTCTGAATAAAACCCCTCTTCCCTTCAGCTTAGCTCCCGTTTCTTTCTTTTCCCACTCTTTTTCCTCATCCACCTCTCCCACTTATTCACGTTAGTTGCGATCAACATGGTTGCCAATGAAGAAAGTGCGCCCTGCGTCCGTCAAGTCCGATCGGTCCTTCGTCCTTGATGAGGTCATCAAGACTGTGCCAGGCGGCATGCATCCGTCAACAAACACTGACTTGATCATGGACCACGATGGTGAACGGAGTTTGGTCAGCCAAGAATACATCGACCGTATTGAAGAGGTGGAGAAGGTCGGCCAGTCTGATCCTTTCTTGGTCGAATTTGGTCTCAACGATCCGGACAACCCCAAAAACTGGAACGCTAGCCGGAAATGGTGTATCACCATGTTCACCTCGCTACTGTGCTTCACAGTGGCCATTGGTTCCTCGATGCCCACTGGTGACTTGAATGGAGCAGCGCTTGGATTGCACGTATCGGTGGAAGCGGTCAACTTGTCGATCACTCTGTTTATTTGCGGATTTGGGTTTGGGCCAATGCTGTTTGCCTCTCTGTCCGAGATGATTGGGCGACAACCAGTGTACATACTCTGTGGTTTTCTTTACTTCATCTTCAACATGCAATGTGCGCTGGCCAATAACATTGCTACTCTACTTTCCGGGCGTATGCTCGCCGGTCTTGCCGCTTCAGCACCTATGACCAACGTCGGCGGATCATTGTCGGATGTATGGTGGCCCCATCAGAAGGGTGTGCCGATGGCCATGTTTTCGTCTGTGATATTTGTTCCACCTGCTTTGGGACCGTTGATTGGTGGATTTATCAAGACGAGTACTAACAGCCCCAAGGCATGGCGGTACATCTACTGGACACTATTTGCCTTTACGGGAATTGTCTTTATTATCACACTCTTCGTTCCAGAGACGTTGGCCCCTGTCATCCTCAAGAAGCGAGCTAAGATGCTGCGCAAGCGCACAGGAGACGATCGCTACTCCACAGCCAACGAACGTGTTGGTAAACGCTCCTTTAAAGAAATTGCCAAGACCTCTCTGTTTATCCCCACGCTCATGCTGATCAGCGAACCGATGCTTATGCTCTTTTCCGCTTACATTTGCCTGGTGTACTGTATGTTTTGTTGTAAACGCCTTCTCTTTGCTTTCGATATTGTTGCTGACTGCTGAATCTCTCTTTCCATGCAGCTCTAGTGTACCTCCTCTTCTTTGCTTTGCCCATTGTTTACACCAGGGCCACGGCTTTAATGCCGGCCAGGTGGGACTGGTATTCCTCGCCCTCCTGGTGGGCGTTCTTTTTTTGCCAACCTGTACGTGTTCATGCACGAGAGATGGTACCATCAACGTGGACTTGAGCGCAAGAACACTCCCGAGGATCGCCTTCCGCTCATGATGATTGGCGCAGTGGTCCTGCCCTTGTCAATGTTTATCGTCGCATGAGTATGCCTGTTCATTGGTCTGGTTCGATGGTTGCGTTGATTCCGATGGGCTTTTCCTTTGTCTGCATCTACATTTCAGCGAATGCGTACCTCGTGGATGTTTATCCCCGCCAAGCTGCCTCGGCGTTGGCTGCCAAAACTTTGGCTCGTTCTCTCTGCGGCGCGGCAGTTCCCTTGTTCAGCACCCAGATGTTCCACAAGATGCACACCCAATGGGCATCAGCCTGATGGCGTTCATCTGCTGTGCCATGGCCCCCATCCCATTCATATTCTTCCACATCGGTCCATACCTCCGGGCGCGATCTAAGTACGCATCGTCGGATGATGCCTAAAGAGTGTCCCATCGTGCTGTTCAGCATATCGTCACAACTCTCCTTTTTCCCGGTGGGAATCGTCACATTAGTTTATCCCATTTTCTTCAGGGCTATATAAAAGGGTGTGTGGCGAGTCCCACTGTTGTGGTTCTAAATTTGCAAAAGCAACTTTCTCCAGATCGGCTTGCGCAGATTGCACTTTCCATTGCCTTTTTTGAAGGTATAGTCTACTTCCATTTCATTGGCAGACTTAAGAAGGCTGGGACAGGGAACGCTACGACGTCTAAACCTAACCGTTCATCTTGCGGGGGTTACTTAGGGGCGCCACCAGGGTCAAGGAACCAGGGGGATCGCCAGGATATCAGGACCCTCCGGCTCATGCCATCCGGTCCCGTACCCTAGGAAGCGCGTATGGACACGGAGGAACGTGGTTGACATCCGAGCGAGGAACCATTTCCACTGAGACTTAGTAGCCACTTTCCAATGCGCAAACAACTTGCTCGCCGTCTTGGTGCCGTAGTATCCTCTCGTCGTCAAAACCAGGGGGAAAAACGTCTCTTGAGTGCGTCCCTGGTACTTGGCGTTCTTCTCGCATTCTGCTTGTTCAAGCATCCGAAGCAGCTCCTTCTCCCGGCGTTCCAAGGGGGTTGCGGTGCTCGCGTGCACCACCCTCCGGAACGCGCTCTGCGCTGCCAGTGATCCCGTGTCGCGCAGCGTGTGGTCGACCTCCATTCCTGATCCTCCCAGTGCTCCGGGTCCCATCACGCGGTAGTCAGTGCGCTGTGTCCTCTGTCTCCGGCCATCCTCGTCCTCCACCATTGGTTCGTTGTGGACATGGGTGTCGGGAATGGAGCGTAGGAGCTGGAGAATGGGCTCCCGCACTGCGTCATGCAACGCTCCAAACTTGGCCTGGGAGCGAGTGCAATACATGATGTGCTCCAGCGAGGACATGACACCGCACTTGCACATGCTGCGCGTGGTGCGGCACAGCGTGCGGAGCTGGAGACCAACCTGGACCTGCTGGTCGGAGAGCCTGAGGTATGGGACGGACGGAATGGCGGAGAGCCAGTTGTGGCTCAGCGGGTTGCTGTGCTCAACCACGTGACGACCATCGGCAGCGTCCAGCTTCTGGAGCAGCTCCTGTCGACTTTTCTCCCACATCTCGCGGCAGCGCTGGCGTTGCTTCGTAAATGCGTTGGCCTCTGCCGTTTGCGGTCCCGAACGGTCAACATAAGTGGTAATAAGATAGTCGTTGACCTCGTTGGCCGCGGCACGGGCGTGGGGCGCGATATACGAGTAAGCGGGCTGCCGCATCCTCCTAGCCGGAGAGGCAGGCTCATGAGCATGTCGAAGTGGTCGTCCTTGGCACCTTGGGGATCCTCGTCGCCCCGGATCCGTCTGAACTCCGTACAGATGAAGGCATCGATCTCGGCCAGCACTTCGTCTAGCTCTCCTTCCATCTGCATGGTGCGGAGCAGGTGGCGCAGCTTGGTCTGAGTGCTGAGCCGCCATAGTAAGAGGCGTCCCTGGCGGGTGATGCCATCAAACTTAGGCATGTTCTCCCTCAGACTGGCCAGTTGGGCCCGGAGCCACGATCGACGACAGTCTAACCCCTCCCACACAAGTGCCCAGAACCTGCAGACCATCCTCCCGGATCTGGTCCCGGTCCCGCTCGACGCACTTGCGCAGGTTGAGCTTGAGGCCTGACGCGTCGTCTTCCAAAATCTCCGCAGCTTGGCCGGTAATGCCTGGCTCTGGACCGAAAATGGTAATGTCGTCCAGTATGCCATCACCAGGTGCCCCGGCGGCAGAGCAATGCTCAACTTCTCTAGCGTGGGCCGCACTGCGATGGAGAAGAAAAAGGGGGCGAGGGGTCGCCCTGCCGCACGCCCTCTGCCGACAGGACGCTGGTCTCATTTCCGCCCGACGCAACCCAAAGCTGGGTGGGGGAACCATAGATCCACCGGCCCAAGGTGAGGAGGTGGGGGGCGTAGGCATGGAGCGCCTTGGCGAGTGTGCGACGATATTGTACGAGAGCAACTTTTTCGCCAGATATATTATGACGAGGAAGTGCTATCGGATGATATTCTTACTAGTGGTTTCGCGGCCTTTACGCCCGTTCGGTTGCTCGTCTGCTTCTGCGATAGGCTTAAATAGGAGGGGTTACCCAAAACGGTCAGCCAACAGTCAGCATCCTTGATCAGTGGGGATCCTTTACCCCACCTTCCGGCCTTCACGTCCCTGCCCGCCTTTCTTTTGTCCAAGTCCTGTCCGTTTAGTCGTGGCCGTTGGCAGCCAACTGATTGAGTAACTATACATGCAACCTCTCGTCTCCACTTAGCTGCCTCCTCTTCATCCTCCAACCTCATCCTCCAGAGCTCTATCCCGCCCATGGAGCGAGCCTTTTTTCAGCCGCGTCGATTCCCGGTACCACAGCATATCGCGCGGTTCCTTTCCAGCCACGTCGACAGCCGCCCCTGCCCAGCTTCAGCTCTGGCACAGTGTTTGTACTCCACCTGACTCTACCCATCCCTAAGTCCGGAGGATTCAGACACGTTACTACGGCCCAAGCCAGTGCATAGGCAACCTTGCCACACGTGCCGCAGCCGCCTCGGCTTCACCCCCAAAGGCGTCTCCTCGCCCCTAGTTCCGCTCAGATCCACCAAGTAGCCCAAGCCCAAAACTACCATGATCGTCCCTCTGTCACCTAAGGGCTTGTACCCCACAAACCTGGGCGAGCCCCCTGGCGGGTCCCGCCTGTGACAGGGTCGTCGTAATTCACGTTGAATGGATCCAGCCCACCTAATCCTCGGTACCACCTGCCGATCATCCTTGATCCATCCCCTCCTTGTTCCAACGATCCCCTTTCCCCCGCACCCCCCTCCCCTCCCTTTTTTGTCCCACAGACCGCAATTACTCTCCATATCTCCGCCTTGCTCCACCACTCCACCTGTTGTGCCACGGGTACTCTTTGCACCACTGCTCCTCATTAGGCCAGTAGTGAAGCCCCCTTAGGATGGCAGGCATGATATAGAACACTCATCCACCCTATCGAGCTTAAACGCTAGATCATTGGAGGACCTGAACAGGGCTAGGGGCAGGGCAGAGATGCGTCGGGTGGTCACCGTCTTGCAAAATCAGCATTCTGGGCACAGTCGGCAGTCTTGTGGCCGGGGCGACGCATGGCGGAACAACGCTGGGCGTGGATTGAAGGCACACCATGTGTGAGTGTTGCTGCACCGCCAGTAGGGCATTTTAAGGGAGTGGAGGGACGCGTCGACGCGACTCTGTCATATGCGTGATCGTTGGCGTAGCCAGCCCAGCCGCACCTAGCCGCCATGTGCAGGCGGGCGAGGAAAAGGTTGGCGGATTCTGATGCCTACTCCGATATAGAAAGTAGAGATCGTACACAGATGGTGCCATGGGGTGTGGCCGGACCGCTTCCTGTTCTTCAACGTACTGGCTTCCCCCGAAAGATTGTGAAAGCCGTGTATGCACGCTTTCTCCAGGTCACGGGTATCTCGGGCTGGGTCGACGAGAGCTTGGATGAAAATGCTACATTCGGCCTGGATTGGGCGACTTTGGCGACCGCTACTGTTCCTTGCCTTGCATGTGCCGGGGCAGCATAACATGCAAATTGCATCACATCAATGCCTCTATGAGGTCTATCGACGGAAAAGGATAAATTTCGTGGTCTGGAAGTTGAAGGCAATGCAGGCACAAGTCCACTCAGCTTAGCGGGCACGCTTCAGTGTTCATCCCGCGCGCGAATCAGGGCGTTAGGTTGGCACACAGACATTGTCAGCGCCATCATGCATGCAGCTGATCACGCATCACGCATCGCGCTGTTCTATCCGACTCTCCTCTATGTTCTGCCCTAACGGGCTCCTCTCTTGGAATAGATCCATCACCCCCTCTGTCTTCTTCTTTCCGTAGGCCTTTGTCCTCTCTTAACAGTGTTGAGCCCACACTATCCTCTGAGTAGGCGGAGACTACACCTCTCTCGTCTGCCCGCCTGAGCCCTACTTATTTTTTTTCCCACCTACCCCCCCCACCCCACACGGCTGAATGCCTGGTCTCCGTTCCGGAGCCGATACTGCTTTTCCACCCCTTTCCAAGAAGAAGCGTAACCCGCGCGCCGAAAGCATGTCTGCCGACGCCATTCTCCCTGTCGAAGCTACCCATGAGGAGCCCGCAGTTTCCATTCCTCGTGTCGAGGCTACCCAAGAGGAGCCTGCAGTTCCCCGCCACCCCCGCCGCCCCCGAGCGTCTGGACGGTGAAGACGCCCAAATTGCCCACGATGGCACCCCCCCCTCTGTCGAAGGAAATCACTCCCCGAAAACCAACCTAACCCACCATGAGCTCATGTTCCTGTTGCATCTTCAAGATTTACACCCCCGAGTGGTCTACGGAACAGGCACAAGATGCGATTCACGACCCCGCATTCATGCACGAATTTGCTTACTTTGCCCGCAAGTACCGCATTCAAGGTACCGCGGCGCTGATTCCCAATTGGTTTCCCCCAGTTCGAACATCTGCCCACAGCCCCAGCAGTGTTGACACTTTCCCACCTCTGGAAATCCCTTCTCATCAGACACGTTCTGTGGAGGAGGAGATTAGGGCGCTGGCTAAAGGAAACAGCTTACCCTCCTGGGAACTCGGAACGACGCACTGGCTTGATTATGACTATGATACGCGCAACCAGCTCTCGGCATACCAGTTCCTGAACCTAGTCGTCAACGGCCCCTCTTCCCCTGAGGAAGAGCTGATCGACAGGCGGCTCGAGCATGTCCTTTTGACCAAATGTGACTCGACCACGCAGAGTCATGTTGCCTGCGGTTCGGCCTCAGGCCTGTACCGCAAGATGTGCGAGCGCAATCGTCCCACCCAGGTCAAACTTGAGAGTGATGTCAGTTCCCGCCTGGACACACTTAAGCCTGCGGCGCATGAGACGGCGCGGAAGTTCCTTGCCCGCATCGAGCGGATCGTGGGTATGGGTGAAATGATTGGACTCCCGCTCAGCGTTCGTGCCTGGAGCGTTCTTGCCAATAGCTGCCCTGAGCCGAATCGCGTGAAGGAGCAACAGCTCCAGGGCAAGACCCGGAGCCAAGCGCTGCAGTTCTTGAACATCGAGGACACAGTGCTCGTCACCAAGGCTGTTTCCTCGCACAAGGGCAAAGGAGGGCGCGCAGAGCGCAATGGTACCTGCCGTCTTCACCCCAATGGCAGACACGCAAGGCCCAATGCTGGTCACTGCATCCGGAGTTGAAGAACATGCCGATGTCGAGCAGCTCGAATAACTCCAATACTTCCCATTCGGCCACAGCAGTTAGTCGCTACGCCAGGCAGGAGGAACCCCTCCGCCACCGATGTACTCGCCGGCTATATGCCGACGTACTACCCCTCACCTCTGGTTTTACCAGCTCCGGCATTCCCACAGCCAACTAGCCCTACCGCGAACGCGCAAGGCCTAGCCCCCGTTTCTTTCCCGCCTCCTGATCGCCAGTAGGAACTCGCGGCAGCCCTGTCACAGGGGTTGCCACCACCCACCACTGCGTCTGCGCTCCACAAGCTGGTAGTTGACAGCGGCGCGACGCCGAGCATGGTCCGCTCGCCCGAGGGTTTCATTTTCCTCGAGCCTGCGACTGGGTGGGTTGAGTTGGCTGGCGCGTCCAGGAAGCTTGCGGTGACAGGCTGTGGGGAAGCGGGTTCGACTCCCGGCTTCCACAGTCCAAACTGAATGCATCCTTGACTTGTACTGCTTGCTTGTCCCCCAGTTAGACCATGACTTACTCTCTGTACCGCAGGCAAATGCCGCTGGTCATCGAGTAGAGTTCCTTGCACACCGCCAAGGCGCTGTTATCCATAGCGATCCCGCAATTGTTGCTCGCTACGACCGTATCGCTAATGGCTATGTGGTTGATTACCACTGCGACGTCCCCAACGTCCCCATTCAAGCCCACGCCCGTGCCGCCGTGGCCGACTATACCCGGATACTGGCTGCTCATGCCCGCCATGGTCATGTTGGTTGGCGCCAGCTTCCCCGCCTCACGGCCACGGGCCAGTTGCGCAACGCATCACTTCCACCCAGGCCCATGCAGCCGAGGCCGACGCGGCCTGCGTTTGTCAGGCGTGCGCGGCGGGGCGGGGCACCCGACGCCCGTTCCCTGAGCCACACGGCACGTGCAGCTGCCCCACTGGCGCACTTGCATGCCGATCTAGTGACAGATTGGCCGACGGGGCTGAAGGGTGAGCGCAATTTACTTGTCGTAGTCGACGACTGCACCGGCTATCTCTGGGCCATTCCGCTGGTGCGCAAGAGCGACGCTGCAATGGCACTAGCCAACTTAATTCTCCTCGAGGAGCGCCGCCTCCTCGCCCGCCACGGCGCCAGTCTTTTCCGTCTCCACACCGATGGCGGTACTGAGTTTTCCCGTGTCCCGCACCTCCTCACTGCTGCAGGTCATGCACCGATCCAGCACACCACCACCACCCCCTACACCTCCCAGCAGAATGGCCACGCCGAGCGCGCCGCTCGCACTATACAGGAGCGTACCCGCGTCCTCCTCGCCGGCGCCCGCGCACCGTCTCAGTACTGGGCCGACGCCGCTGTCGCGGCAGCTTTGTATGCCAACGTTAGTGTGTCGGCCGCATTGGGCGCCCCCTCACCATTTGAACGCTATCACGACCGCCCCCTCCCACGCAGCTCTTATTTGGGGCACCCTGGGGTGCGGCCGGCTGGTGTACTTTGTTAGGTCCCGAGCGCGGCCACCGCGCCGCGCCGCGCGCCCGCCCTGGCATGCTAGTCGGATTCGATCCGCTCGGCTCCAAGGGATACGAATTTGAGTTTATCACAGAAGACGGCCACAGCTCGTACAGGGCGTGGTGCACCGACGTCATGTGGGATCCCACAAACCCCGGGCTGGCGATACGCCAGGCCCAATCGTTGCCGGGTACGCCACCGGATGGGCTTCGCGACCGTCCGGATACACCTGGTGGGGCTGAAGTTTCCACATCTGGTGGGGCTGAAGTTTCCACACCTGGTGGGGCTGAAGTTTCCACGCCTGGTGGGCTGAAGCTGCCCCCCGTCGCAATCCGGCTCGGGCGCGTCGCCCCCCTGATTTCTATCAACCCAAGGATGCGCATGCGCCTCCCTTGACGGATGAGCCGCCAGCCGAGCTTGATCCCGATTGGAGCCCAACGGGCCATGCGCGCACCGCGCGTCATCCCCCTTTGTCCCACCCAATCCCCCCTACTATTACTGTTTCTTCCCCTGATCCTGCCACCGCATCCCTTACACCAAGCCCGAAAAAGAAAGCCATTCCCCGCCGGCAACGCCGTTTCCGCATCCCTCCCCCGACTGTCGGCACCACTGCTGACGGTGTGCCCCTTGCCCCTCGGACCGAGCGTGAAGCAATGGCCACCTCTGAGTGGCCCCAGTGGCGCCAGGCCGAACACATTGAGCTTGACGGGCTCAGATCCATGGATGCCTTTGAAGAAGTGCCACGCCCTCCGGTAACCCTGATGGCTTTGACTGCGACCAGCGTGCATTTCTGTTAGCTTTACTCGCCCGCACCGACATGCTCGAGTGCAACCCTGTTCGTTTGCCTATCAATCCTGATACACCTCTCCCGCCACGTCCACCAGACGAAGCTCCTGCCACTGTCGCCGAGCATAAGCGCTATATGTCGATTGTGCAGAGCCTCAGCTGGGCCGCGCAGACCTGCCGGCCCGACCTGTCATTTGTCGTACATCTTCTCAGTCGTTGGAACAAGGATCCCTCTGCTGCACACCGCAGCGCCGCACAACATGTCCTGCGCTACCTCCATGGTACATTGGATTGGTCTCTGCGTCTCAGGATCAATCGAACGGCACCTCCTATTGCCGTATTTACCGATAGCGATTGGGGCGGCGACAAGGTCACACGCAAGTCGGTAACAGGGGTCGCTGTGTTTGTTTTTGGCGCCCTAGTGCACTGGCGCAGCGCCCAGCAGACCACTACGGCAATGTCGACCCTGAAGCTGAGATGATGGCTATTAGTGAGGGCGCCCGCGACGCTCTCCGCATTCGTAACCTCATGGTCGAGCTTCAACTAGTACCTTCCAACTGTCCGGTGGATCTCTATAGCGACTCGGCCGTTGCCCTGTCAATTATCTCTCGCCCTGGTTTCATTGGACGCCTTCGTCATATGGACATTCGCAACCATTGGTTCCGCGAGCATGTCGATTCGGGGCGCATTTTGTGGCACAAGGTTCTTGGAACCGAGAACCCCGCGAATGATTTTACCAAGCTCCTACCGTATACGGTTCAACGCTCCAGTGTAGGTCGCTACCTCACGCTCACGCCGGATCCTGGTGGGGCTGAGGAGACTTCCCGCATCAAGCCCATTTTCGGCTCAGATTCCTCCTAGCCAGCTGGCTCTAGATTTGTCACTCTTCCAATCTCGTCGGATCCTAGCGTCGAGTCGTGGTGGGGCTGTCAGCGCCATCATGCATGCAGCTGATCACGCATCACGCATCGCGCTGTTCTATCCGACTCTCCTCTATGTTCTGCCCCTAACGGGCTCCTCTCTTGGAATAGATCCATCACCTCCCTCTGTCTTCTTCTTTCCGTAGGCCTTTGTCCTCGCTTTAACAGACATGCGACCAAAACCAGTTAAATTGGAAAATGCTGACGCAGATGATTAATTGTGACGACCTTTTTCGTGTACGTCAAGATCAGGATGCTTTAGCCCACAATTCTGTCAGAGACGGTTGTCATGTATCTAATCTTTTCCACCGAAATCCCCGCATTTGCGACGTGAGGGTTCCACCTGGGGATCAAAACACCAGGCTCACGGCCGATCCCTGACACCTACGGTACAGATGTGCACTTCCTGAGAATTAGTTGGATTGGTTTTTTTAACGCATTTTTTCCCGCCACGTAAGGTGGAGTAACACCATTTGAGCTGAAGAGGATTGTGGTTGGGCTGGAAGGTCAGCCGAGCAGGGGGAGCGTGCGCAGACCTTCCGAGAATTGCACCATGTCCCAAGGCAAGAACTCAGAGATGGTCAAGCCAACGAGATCATATTGGTCAGCCACTGCATTGAGCAGTTCCGACACACGTTCAAACCGGAGAACACCACGGGCCACACTTGGGTGTGCGGGAACGTAGGGGTTGGCATACCAAAGGTGGCGGAAGAAGAGGGGGTCCAAGCAGTCCAGATCAAAGTGTACCACCACTTTTTTCTTCCCGGCATTGGCCAACCAAGTCAGAACGGGTTGGATCGAGTCGGCTAGTTCGGCAGGTCGCACAACCCCGAGGCCCTTTTCGGCAAGATATGTTTTTCGTACTCAGTCATGGGATCATTCAGCCCGACGTACAGAACGTCTTGGGGCTTGTACGGGTACTTCACCTTGGTCTCGGGCGTGGTGCTACCCTCTCCCAGAAGGTAGCGCATGACATGAGCATGAGCATGATCATACACCTCAGGCGAAAGGATGTCCGGGTGGGTGTCAACCCAGAGAATTGCTACATCATCCGGGTACCGTTCTTGCAAATACGAAAACGGAACGAGGCTCACGAAGCAATCCCCACCCAACGTGACAATCGCTTCTGGCTCGTGCCGGCGAATTGCACCCCAAGCACTCTCGACAGACTGCGCAAGAGCAGAGAAGCTCTTAAGCCCGTGCACGGTCTCAGACGCCTCAGGTTCAGCACCAGGTTCGACGCCCTCGGGCGGTGCGGGGGACATAGACTTGCTCAACCGGCCCCTTGGCACGGGGAGCGACAGCATCCAGTACTCGGCCGCCAATATGGTATGCGGGCATCTGGCCTCCCTGCCATAGAGGGAAGTTGAGACGAAGGGTCTTGCTGGGGGTTCCAGGCATTGCTCGGCGGGAACGCGGGGCGTAATTACGAGGTTCTTGGAGTGGTGGGGTTTTGAGATGGAACAAAGCCCCATTGATGCTCCAAAGGGATGGTTTTATAGGCCAGGGCTCTCTCGAAACGATGGGATGGACTTGTCGGAAGAAAGCAGAAACGAGAGCTGCTGTGAGGGGATGAGATCATGAGAGCACACCGAATCTCGATCCAAACTTGAACCCGTATTACCACCGTTCACTGCGCCCTCAGCACCTCAACAGCCAGTGCTCCGCAAACTCGGCCCCTCAGCGCAAGACAAGCGGTAGTGGCCTTTAGCGGCGATACAGTGGACATACCGGTTTTTAGTTGTCGGAAATAAAGGTAACTCCGTCGACGTCATACTGAACCAGGCTCTGTCTCGCATCATGTGTGATGCTAATGATGCATGATGCATGAACCTCCACCACCAATGTACAACGAAGTCTCTATGGTGCGGGTGTCACACACCTCAGTATACTCTGTTGTGTAGGCCGTCCATGGAGCCCCAGGGTCACTGAGTGCTACTATACACCTGCGGTTCCAACACTTCCGTCTTCCGTGGGATTCGGGACGCTCCGAGAACGTGGAAGTGACTTCTATATGTCAGAGATGGGTTTTGCTAATACAGTTATGGTAATCGTACTCTTTTTGCATATATTCGCAATTTGACAAAAACAGGGGCTAAGAGCCATATGTTCTGGGTCACCGTAGCCACCCATCCACCGGTCCATGCACTGTTAGTAGAACTGGAAGGAATTGGCAACTGAGTCTCAACGGAGATGGTTCACACCGCTCGGATGCCTACCACGTTCACCCGTGTCCACACCGCTTAGTACCTCGGGTACGGGACCGGATGGCGAGCACCAGAGGCTCCTGATATCCTGGCGATCCCCCTGGTTCCTTAACATGGTGGCGCTACCAAGTCCTCACGCTAGATGAACGTTTAGGCAACATAGCGAGTTTCCCTATCCCAGCCTTAACTTAAGCACTGTCAATGATATGGATGCAGGTTACTGGCTTCCCACGCGGGTGAGTGCAGCAGTAGGCCTTAGAGATCGTCGAGCACTGGGCTTGGTTGAGATCGAGTTGAGAGTGGACCACTTATAGTACGGTGGGCTGCGAGGAGAAGGGGTAATGGCACCGCCGGCGCGGTCGTGCCAGCGAAGTTAGATCAAAAATGCGAGGTTCTTGGGAGCAGGCTAGATATTGAAGGCGGGGTGGGGGGGAAGGATGGCAGAGGCGACTCGGTCATCTACCTGGAACATAAAATGTGGCTTACTGCTTTGTAGGAGCAATAGAACCAGTAGCAAAAGTCCGGTTCCCCTGTGTTGCCTTATTGCTGTCACGAAGATTACCAAAGAGCATCCGGAAAACAAAAGGGTGCCAGCCAATGCCCGTGTAACTAGGTGGCCTGTTTGCGACGCTGACTGGCTTCACCGATCGTGGGGCACTTCCGGCCTCACTAGCCCCGAGGCTCCGCGGGTTCCGAATACTGTGTGATGCGCGTGTGATCGATCGCCCACGCTACTGTCCTATACGCATCAGTATCCATCGGGGCCTCCAAGCCGGGGATCAGAACGTTGCTACACGCCCCCTAGTGTGACATATGATCGACATGATCGAAGTGCAGCTTCGTAACATACGTAACCGATAACCACAGCGCATCAAAGCCATGCATCAGATCCAACCCCGCAGTGGCCATAAGAGATAACCGGTATACGCTGTGGTAGGCGGCAAGTGGTAACTCCGGTAGCCGTGGTTACGACCGTTATCGACGTTATCACCGTCGACTTCAGGTTTTGTAACATGGAGTTAACATGTTAATTCCGTGCACCGCCAGATGCCTCCGCCCCACCTTTTCAATAGTGGCAAGTGACTGATAGGAACACTTGACTAAGAGCGACTAGTGAAGTATATCAATTGTCGCCGACACTTTCGCTTTGTATTGTCTGAGGTCATCGATCATCTGAAACGTGACGCGCGTGAAGCTTGAAGGCGCATCTCCTCCATTCTTGGCTGCTACATATCCTACTCTTGTTGGGTGTGTTAACCGGTTACCGGTTACCGGTTACGGATTATGGCAAGCTGACCGATTACCAGCCCAGCTATAGAAGTCGGGGGATTTGGACCCAAAATGCAGCACACTCGTAAGCATCAAGGGGCACAAGAATCCGGCTTGAAGCAGCCCGGTCCTCGTATAGCCCACCAGCATTATAAACCGCAAGCCCAGAGGACTTGAGCTCTCTCCATACGCGCGCATTCGCTCCCGCCCTCTGTTCTTCACATGATGCACCCGTCGCTCCTGCTTTCCTGGTTGTCTCTCGTCTTGGCAGCCGCAACCGCTTCGGCTCGTTCTCTCAATCCTCCCAACTCCAATCCTGACCCACTTGTCGATGTGGGACCGGTATTTACCGCGGCGTAGCGGACCCAACGACCGGCTACAACATTGGTTGGGCATCCGCTTTGCCCAGCCGGTCACTGGCAAGAATCGTTTCCAGGCGCCCCTTCCTCCTCACCCCAACCGTTCGCACATCATTGACGCCTCGCAGTTTGCGCCCCAATGCCCAAGCGCCTGCTGCACAGGACTTGCCGCCGCCGTCGTTCGATGCTCCTACCGACGAAGATTGCCTCTTCCTGAACGTCTGGCCCCGCCAACGCTTCAAACACCTGCCGGTCTTTGTTTGGATTCATGGAGGTGGTCAGTCCCATTGCTCCGTGGTCTTGATTTTTTTCCTGAGCCCCATTTTGACTTCCCTCCCTCACCTCTAGGTTATGGCTTTGGCATGGCCAGTATGATCCTATTCCGCTCATTTCGCAAG